>CM055834.1:4434876-4500244 GCA_029582265.1 Zoroaster sp. YZ-2022 | reverse complement strand
AAAATTTTTTAAAACAATCGAAAATTATTCCCCAAAAAATCGAAATCAATCTAAACAGTCTAAACAGTTGAATTTTGTCGAAATGCCAGTCGAAATGATCTAAACAGTCGAAAGTCGTCGAAATAAAATCGAAAATGAATCGAAATTGTCGAGAAAATACAAAAATAAAAATTTCCACACGGAAAACAGATATTTTGTCGATATTTATACGAGATTTTGACGAAATTATTAAAAATAACAAAAAAAACAGGAATCGAAATATATTTCGACAGAAAGATTGAAATATTCCTGTGGGACCATAGTATTAGAGATGCAACTACATAAGTTTGAATGCTAAAAAAGTGGACTTCCTCACAACAAACTATCTTTACCCCTTTAAAGTAGCTTGCTTGAGGGATAAACATTGAAATAAAAGTGTCTGCATTATTCCTGACAGTTATTCATTTTTTACCATGTGTGTCACACTTTCTTCACCTAGTATTGTATATACACACAAATACGAAAGTGCCAAATGGCAGAAAGATAACTCATAAGTGATAGTCACAAACTGGAAAGACAAGAGAAATGTCTATGTTATTGCTACAAACAATGATGGTGCAGATGTCTTGAGGGCCCGCACAAAATTTCGTCAGGAAGAAATTATCACAATTCCTTCCGTCATCACCAGCTACAATAAGTATATGGGTGGAGTCGATCACTGTGACCAGTATCGAGCATACTATAAAGTAGGGCGCACAGGGAGACGCTGGTGGAAATACTTGTTTTGGGGATTGTTCCAACCAGGCACTTGTGAATGCCCTGTATCCTGGAATTATCGACAAGACCACATAAAAACAAAAGCGGAGCTGGTCACTGAAGGCCTTCAAGACAGCAATAGTTCACCAGTTGGTGGATAGCTTCACATCGCGCAAGAGGACGTCAGGGGGACTTGTCAAACGGCCAATATTACATACACTGTCAAACGATGCTTACCCTGGCCACTCTCTCGTTCAGTTTGGAGATCGAAAGCGAGTCTGTGTGTGCTGCAAACAATATGGCAGGATGACACAAAGCAATCTATCAGTCCAGACAACATTTGGCTGCTCTTCATGTTCAGTGAACTTGTGCAGTATACGTTGCTTTACTGAGTGGCATGCTGAACAGTGAATCCAATATTGCTTGTAAATATTATTCCATGTACTGTAGCCCTATTCCATATCAATTGTAATCAATGTGGATAAATCCCTTTTCACACGACGAAAAAAAAACAGTCCTTGCATCTCATTGAACGTTGGTCGAATATACATCGTGTCGTGTAAAGGTTGCAAAAAGCAGTCAAGCGTGAGATAATAAGATAAACAATACACGCTCGTAACATTTGTCTCAAGGAATCTAGGTTTGTTTTTTGGTCGTGTGAATAGAGCTAAAGACACCTAAAAATTTATACTTTCATGGGTATTACAATATACATGTATGTGCGCTTCAAATACTTCGAATATTTCAAGAGAAATAAATGTGTGGAGTCTACATGTAGCTAATTTGTAGCCTAAACCCATAATTTGCAGTATTTTATTAGGTCAAAGGTCGAACTCAAGGGTGAAAATATGGAATTATTTTGTGTATTTCTAACATATAAGTTATTCTTCATAAAGTACATGTATACAATGTTCATACATGTAACTGCTAACAATTAACAAATCACACCAACATGCCCATACAGACAAATGTAAATAGTTATTGTTTACCTTTTACGATTTCAAAGGTCACAGGTCAATTATGAGAGGTCATAGTGAACAAGTCTGATGACGAAATGTTTTATTGCTACATGTAACAAATAAGAGTACACCACAATAGTATGTACAAAGTGTTTAGTGAGTCATATGGTATTGCTTGTACATGTAAATACAAATGTTTCATAACTGCTTTCATCATTTCAAAAAGGTCAATGTTCACCAACTGGATGCCATATTTGTAGAAACATTTATTCCTTTTGAATAAGCAGAACACTTGGCTACAATACTAAACACATTTATGTGTATATGAATGTTTCAAATACAAGTAAGAATTCGTAGGCGATTTTTATAAAAAACGAGCAAAATTTGAACAATATCCGTACAATTCCATTTATTTCCAGGTCAAAGGTCAACTTTATAAATTGCAACTGAGCCTAATGAATTATATTATTTATTACAATTATTGTTTTTGATGAGAGACACTGAGACACATGATAAATTATGCAAGAAATGTTTTTATGCCAAATCAGGCATATTTTTAGCGAGAAATTGTGGTTTTCAGTATTTGTCACCTTTTCGAGGTCAAAGGTCAACCCTAAGAAGTAAAAATAATTGATTATTTTTTCAGGATAAAGTTGTTCATCATAAATACACACATAACTGCTGAATAAATAGTAAATTGCACCACCATGCAGATTTTGGGGCATTTCTGTTATTTTGTACATTGTTGCAAATTCAAGAGGTCAAAGGTCAATTATGAGAGGTCATATTGAAAAAAAAATTGCTCAGTTCGAAAAAGTGTTGTATGGCCTACGAAATAAACACTACATGTAACACAAGAATATTTACAGAAAAACCAGTGTACAGAGTTGTTTGTTGAGAGTGGTTTTCAATGTGTTTTTTTAAATTTGCTTCAGTGAGTATAATTATGACCGTAGTACAATATAGCCAGGGTATTATGGGATCGCACGTAGCAGACCACACTGGGACAAGTCCTGCTGAAAACTTAGAAAATTCTACTGTCAAAAGGAAAGTTTCATCGTTACTCGTTAACGAGCTGAAAGGACAACTACAAAGAAGAGGTCTGGACCAAAAAGGTGTTAAATCAGTGCTCCAGCAAAGACTTCAAGATAATTTGAAAAGAAAATGGTGAGGGACTCGAGTATATCTCGCTTTCAACATCCACTGTCACTAATGTATGTACATGTGCTTCGGACTTTAATCCAGCTCTTATTACTCTGGAAATGTCGAACATAAAACGTATAATGGAAGACCTCAGAGAGGAAGTGCTATCGATGAGAAACCAATTTATCACAAATCATGACCTTCAGCGCCAAGTGCAAGAGCTTGAAAACGAAAAAATAAATCTCCTGGCCGCCATTGATATTCTCAACAAGGACAATCCTGAACGCCATGATAATACACAGCCAACCAACGCTACAAGATCAGACATTGATCAACAATGGACAACAGTCAGCAACAAAAGAAAGTCAGCCGAGCTACAACCAAGCCCTATTGAATCAACTGCTCATCCTATTGTTCCATTGTTAAATCGGTTCAATGCAATACCCGATCAAGCAATTCAAGCTGACGATTTAACCCCGAGGAAAGTGATCGACCAGTACTTCAATGACATCATCAACAACACTAAATCTGCAAGCACTACCACCACTGTATCTGATCAAATATCCAACTACCGAAGAACCCAACGATTTAAATACGAGTCTCATGTTGATGTCCTTCTGATTGGTGACTCCATGATCAAGAAAATAAATGGTCATCGTATCAGCAATAAACGGAAAGTAAAGTGCTGCCCATGCCAGGAGCCAAGATCGAAGATATCACGTCCAAAGAACGGGACATTGTCAACAAGCACACACCGTTGGAAGTCATCCTTCACGTGAGGACCAACAACAACACTGATAATGCTGAGTTGATAATTTCAAAACTTCAGATGGCTGGAAAAGTCATCAAGAAACCTCGCCAACATCATCTGTCACCATATCCTCGATAATCCATCGAGCCAACGAGACTCAACAGAACCATGACAAAATAACAGCCGTGAACTCTGAACTCAAATCCCTTACCAAAACCTTGGGATGGGGTTTCATATGCAATGATAATATTACTTCAGTACACATCGCCACTGACGGAGTTCACCTAAATAAGCGAGCATTCCAGCTTTAGCAAAAATTTGATAAGTCATGTCCGAGGTTCACCATGCCCGTCAGACACAACTAGCCCTACGCCAAGGATCCCGGATCAACGGAGCTATGCTGAGGTGGTGCATCATCCCAGACCACGAGTTCCTGCATCCAAACAGGTTTTTCGGAAGAGTTCGTTTCTGAGAACACGACAAAACCAGCCACGGCTCCAGCACGCTTCCAGCCATTCACCCAACAGCTCACCGTGTCCCCTGCCGTCTCAAGAGGAAGAATGGCACAGGTATCAGGGAGAATTAATGTAAATGGGACAATGTCAGTGGTAAACAGTGAAAACACTGGGGAGTCGTATAGCCCCACTAGCTCCAAAACTGTGAATACAAGTGGTGGTACTAATAATTGCATACGAGAACAAAACCCTAACTGTCCTGGTGCAGGGTTAACCATTGACAAGTTACAAAGGGTCAGAGGTTTAAAAATAGCACATTTGAATTTACAGAGTCTTAGGCCAAAAATCGAGCAGGTTCGCATTCTTATGGCTGAACATAAAATCCACCTACTTACCATGAGTGAAACCTGGCTCCATGATGGTATTAATGATGCTGAAATCAGTGTTGAAAATTATACATTGATACGTAACGACCGTAAAGGTAGGCATGTTACGGGAACCAGTAAAAAATCCTGAAATGGCGAAACGATACGTCAACACACACACACAGAACACACACGAGTGCAAAACCATACTCTTTTCAAAAATGTCTTAAAAATACTAATACTCATATATTTGAAAATATCTTGGCATTTCTGAAAACAGGAATATATCTCCTTTAATATGAGCCCGTTTTTGTTACAAACAACTTCTCAGAAAGAGCTGATAACACTGTTTAAAAATTGTGAAAATGTTACCGCTTGCCGCGCAGCGGACGGATCGAGGGCCAGCGAAGTGCACCGCGGCACTGCCCCGTATCAGCTGCTTTGAAAACTCGGTCGATGTCGGGCTGATCCGAAGGTGATCCCGGTCTGCTACAATGCCCATATTTGGAGAATCCATTCATACCGATGTTAACCGAACACAGTTCCGACGATTACCGATACAAGCCACGTTTTTTAAGCATGGGGATAGGTTGAAATCATGCGCCCAATCCAAGCCTAATATTTCATGTTTTCGTAAGTTTTTTGTTAAATCGTTACTACTGGATATTTTTTGATATCTCTTATACAATTTCACCAAGTTTGCGATCGACTTTCAGTCAGGATCACCTTTTAATCGACGCATTTTTAGGGGGCTCCGTGTCGATTCTGACGGTACGCGGTGGACGCCATCTTTAACGATGTTTATATCCGTGCACAAGATTTAGCAGTCTGTGGCGATTTTACGCTGAAGATTTGTCAGTGGTGCCATTTTCAGTGGTGCCATGGTGCCATTCTTCTACAGTAAAATGCCATTGTATTGTTTCAGGAAAGACCCCGAAAATTAAATAGTCAAAAATCTGTAACTTTTGAACCGTCAAATCGATTACTTTCATTTTTTTTCCCTTCAGTTTGATATTTTTTTCTCTATCCACCATTATGAATTTGGTGCTGAGATAAGCAACTGCAATTTTTGGTCTAACATCCCTAGTAAAGGTGATAACCACGGAGGAGTTGCTTCTTACATTTCCAATGATATAACCCATCGTGTAATTACAGGATCAAATTGCAACTCTGAGTCATGTTGGATTGAAATTAACTTGAAACAGAGTAGACCAATTGTAATAGTTGTTGTGTACTTGCCAAGCAAACATTCTGAGCATCTATTGAAACTAAAACATGAAGTTGGTCAGTTTGATTGTGGTAACCGTGAATTAATAATTATTGGTGACTTTAATTTGAATATGCTTGATAACGCGGACCATGCTAAAATAGATGACTTCTGTTGTGAATTACAGCTGACCCAACTAGTTGAAAAGCCGACCAGAGTCACACCCATGTCCAGTACATGCATTGACCTTGTCATGACATCTCATCCTGAAGCTATCAATATCACTGATGTCGTCCATATTGGCATTAGTGACCACTCTATGGTAATATGCAACAGGAAAATTAATGCAAATCTTAAGGTTCCTCCTAGGGTCTCAAAAGTCAGGAATTTTAAACATTTTAATGAAGATTTATTTTTAAACGACATGTTTCATGTGCCTTGGCAGCTGATTGAAAATGAATCTAATATTGATAATGCTTGGAATACTTGGCAACAGATGTTTAATGACGTTTGTAATAGGCATGCTCCTTACAGGCAAATGCGGCAGAAAAGAAAGAACATGGCTCCATGGGTTACTAAAGATATGCTGGAACTCGGACGAAAGCGTGACGCCATGCGAGCTAAGGCTCATAAGACGTGTAATCAAAGTGACTGACTTGCTGCCAAGCGTATACGTAACCAAGTTAATAATATGGCCAAATACCTTAAAAAAGGTACTATGAAAATGCCATCTCCGACAACACGAGTAACTCGAAGAAAATGTGGTCAATAGCTAAAGAAGCTGGTTCTATTAAAACCAACTCTATCTTGCCAGCTCGTGCAAACATTAATAAACAGAAATTGACTGACGACTTTAATGAATTCTTTGTTAACATAGGTCCTCATCTGGCTGAAAGTTTTGAAGATAATGGTACAGGTAGTGCTGCTAAAGATATTTCTTCTTCAAACCAGCATAACACCAACTTGTTTAAATTTTCTCCTGTTACAGCTAGTTTTGTGGAGAAACAAATCAAGCAAATGGACCCTTCTGTGGCAACAGGTGTTGACAGGATATCCAGCAAATTTCTCAAAATAGCTTGTCCCGCTATCTGTACCTCCTTGATATACCTTATTAATAAATCTCTTTTTACGGGTATTGTGCCAGAGGACTGGAAGATGGCCAGGGTAACTCCAGTATTTAAGGGTGGTGATCGAGATGAGCTTACTAATTATAGACCTATCTCAGTTCTCCCACTGGTCTCAAAACTTCTCGAAAGAGCTGTAAATGAACAACTGTCTACTTTTCTCAACAGGAATGAGCTTCTCGTTACAGAACAGTCTGGTTTTAGACCGCACCATTCTACTCAAACTGTAGTCTTAGATGTTACTGACCACATTCTCAATAACATAGACAATGGTAAGGTAACAGGCGCCATACTTTTAGATCTTAAGAAGGCGTTCGATACTGTTGACCATGAAATCCTCCTGTCCAAACTATACTATAATGGAGTCGAGGAGCTTGAATTGAAATGGTTTAAGTCGTACCTTTCAGGAAGAAAACAGGCCACAAAAATCGACGGTACTACTTCTGACTTTGCAAATCTGAGTGTTGGGGTTCCACAAGGATCAATACTTGGTCCCCTTCTTTTTATCATTTTTATTAACAGTCTTCCTTCGTGTATAGCATCAAAACCAGAAACCAAAGTGAGTATGTATGCCGATGATACCATGATAATGTTTGATGGTACAACCCCCGATACCATCGAATCTGACATGGTGAATGGCCTTAATCAAGTAACTAAATGGTTGGTGAACCATAAACTGACGCTTAATGTGAGGTAAAACAAAATTTATGATATTTGGTTTCTCGCCCAAGGCTACCTACTTTTTCTCAGGTGCAGATCACATTAAATGATACGTCCATCGAACGAGTTCAGCTGTATAAATATCTCGGGGTTATCCTTGATGAGCATATGTCTTGGTCTGACCACATTGATTTTACTGCCAAGAAAATATCTATGAAAATGGGATTTTTGCGACGATCTGCTAAGCCCTGCCTTCCTAGTGCGACGTTTAAAATGTTGAGCAGTGCCATGATATTGCCCTTGTTTGACTATTGCGATGTTGCCTGGTCAGGTTGTGCACACTGCTACTCAGACAAACTCCTTAAATTGCACAATCGTTTGGCCAGATTAATCCTTAACGCTCATCCTAGAACTCACATCCATGAATTACAACGGGCACTTGCGTGGTTACCTTTGCCGGCCCGTTGGGAAAATCACAGAATGTGTGAAGTTTATAAATGTGTGAATAGCCTGAGTCCAGCATATCTAAGTTCTCGCTTTGATAAACCATGTCACTCTGCTAATACTCGCGCCAAGACAAACGGGTCATTACATCTGTCAATTATTCCCAAGACAAATGCTGCAAGGCGCACTTTTCAGTACCTTGGAACCCTGGGATGGAACAAACTTACCACGGCCCAGAAACAGGCAGAGTCACTTAATAAATTCAAATCTTTCTTTGTTGATTAACGTTTTATGACATTCCTGTTTTAATTATTAATAATTTTATCTCTGCTTCAAATTTATTTTGTATACAAATTGTAATATTCCTGTTGTCATCTTTGTTTATATAGAGTGGTTTCTCTTTTATATTAATTTTGATTTAATCACTTGTCCAGCTAGTCCTGTATTTTAAAGGCTAATTTTAATTATTTTTCCGCCCTTTTCCTTGTATTCTACATTCTTAATACACATTTTCTTACATACTGTTCTTTTATCTTATTGTAATTGTATTGTTCTTTTCTGTATCCAATATTGTTCTTTTAAACTTATTTTAAGTGTATTATTCATTCTTTGGTCCCCCTCCCCTTCGGAGTTTTAAGTTTTAAATTCATAAGTTTTAAATTCATATTTTACATTTTATTCATTTTAGAACATTTTGCTTTGTATTTTAATATCTATAGTGCTAATAACTTAAATTGTTTTAGTTTTGATTTTATAATAAGTTATGTTCATAAGTTATGGAATTTGTTATATCATTTGAATCAGGGCCCTCATGGAAAGCAGTTTGTAACTGATAAGGTTACCCTGTATAAATAAAACAGCTAATAAATACATGCAGAACTGCATTTTTTGCTAATGGGTTAACGTACATGTAGCAATAAAAAAAATTGGCCGTGAAATACGTTTACCATAAGCAAATATTTTCTGCTATAGTAAGCGGCGATTCTTCGCTTACGGTAACGCGTTCCATGAAATTGGCCCCAGGCCAGCGATACGACAATCTGTTTTCTTTTTGCGATGCAGTAAATTAAACTAAACAATCACAAACAATGATGGCGCACTTTATAAGCCTAACACACGCGTACACGCGCCGTATGTATATCATGCATGCATATAAAAAAAAAACGTAGACGTGTACAGCTCGAAATTAATTAGCCCCACGCAAGGGACCCACGCGTGGAAGGTGCTGTCCTAGGTATATAATGAGTCTATTATAAATGATGGGATAAATTCAATGGTTTCCCCACGCGAGGGACCGGATCACGCCAAAATGTACATACATTCATGGAGGAAGTAAAGCAAAGAGGTGTTTCAAGCACAAAGCTAGCTGGTTTATATTATAATGTGAACAAGATGCCAGTTAATAAACCCTTTCACGTGTATGCACCATGTTTTGACAGGGCCAATTTTTTTTTTCAAACACTTGTTGCTGTCTGCGACCCAGCGCTCGAACTTCATGCACACGTCTGGAATGAACATGACGTTCGAGCGCTGGGTCGCAGACGGCAACGAGTGTTCGAAATAAACAATTTTGCCCGTCAAAAACATGGCGCATAATACCGTGAAAAGGGTTTATGCCGACTGGCTTTTCTAACTGTATTATCATGGAGGTAGAATTCTTACCTCAATGCTCTTAGTCTTATCAGTTTCACCGTCGTTTTATCTAATCATTTATCGGCGGCACGTCACGTGCTTGCAGAAAAGTGTAATCCCAGAATGGACAGACATGTACATGTACTTGTACATGTACATGTACACTGAAATACGTGGTTGGTTTATCGCGTGGCTGTTAAACCTTAATAAAAACCTAACTTGTGTCTTCATTGTTTTCTTTGATCAAGTAAGTTCATATTCCTAACACATTGATTATGTTTGACTGTTATTTCCATGTATAATAAGGCTGATTTTTACATTACGATCTTCCAAGGACTGTTTGCGGCGACACCATTTAAGCAGATCTCTCGAACACCGGCACCAATGTACTGTATGTTGCCATAAAGATATGTACAATTGTACGTGTCTCTGAAGTAATAAACCCTTTCACGGTAATATGAGCCATGTTTTTGACGGGGCAAACATTGTTTATTTCGAACGTTCGTGACGTTGCCGTCTGCAACCCAGCGCTCGAACTTCATGCACGCGTCTTGAATGTACCGCAAGTTCGAGCGCTGGGTACTGACGGCACAACAGATTCGAAATAAACAATTTGCCCGTCAAAATATGGCGCATAATACTGTGAAAAGGGTTTATTGTAATCATTCGTTCACACATCAAAGTTCAAAACTACCCGTACTAAAACCACATTCTTTATTTTCTTCTTTGTTCTTATACGCGATAAACATTGTTGCTTGCTGGCTGGAACACAAGATGGAAGGTCCACACCAGCCTCCCGCTGGGCCTATGATGCTAAAATCCCCTGTAACATTGATGTCAATGTCAAAGCTGTTTTTTATAATAAGGTGAATTTTTTTCCCGTTACAATCTTTCACGATTTTACGATCTTTACTAAGGATAAGCAAAGTCTACAGACTGTTTGCGGTGACACTATGTAAACATTCTCTCAATACCGAGTTAGTATCAAATCACATGCGAATGATTAAAATATGCTTATGTCTCCATGAAAAACACTTTTTAAAAATAAAAACTAATTCAGCAAAAAAAGCGATAGTTTATTCCCCATAATTAGGAGTGACACTCTTTAGTCCGCCTGGTGGGGGTATCGTACCATAACAAGTACCATAAACCCTCATTTAATAGTATGCATTTCGTGGATTCACACGCAGAACACGGGAGGGATGTATGTACGGTATAATGATGGAAAAACATGAAGATTTTAAAGTGCATAATAATGTCCGTGCCTCTGAAGTCATTGTTATCATTCGTTTGAACATCAAACATGCTAGGGAGAAATCCGGGATGAGGTGCCCAAAAGCCCCCTGGATCCAACCACGATGACGTTGCAAACCTTCACTCCCAACTATAGTAACACGTCTAATTTTGTCTTCGGCCTTTAGTTTCTATTTGTCTCAAATCAGACATAATATACCAGTAGGTAAATAAACCAACAAAAACAATGAATACTTAAATTCAATTATAATTGTTTTAATTTCACACAAAATTCATTGAATTGATTTCAGTCAAAGTCCATTGCATTTCAAAATGGACAGCATTACAAAAAACATTTAACAACATTAAATATAAATTCATAAATTCATTTAAAATTTCATTAACGTGATAATCAAAATTTGCTTACCGGTAAGCAGCGCTATAATCGGACCCTTTTTCAAAATCGTGTGGCTAAAACTACAGTCTGTAATTTTAGCCACACGATTTAAAAAGGTCCGATTTAAATAACAAGGTTTCAATCAAAGTCAATCACATTTCAAAAAGGACAGAATTGCATAAAAATAACATTAAATTAAAATAAGACTAAATGGTAATTACTTTAAGTAAATTCAGTTAAATTCATTTTAATTTTATTCACATTTCATTCACGTAATAATCAAAATTTTCTTACCGGTAAGCGCGTTATGAAATTGGACCCTTTCAAAAGTCTAAAAAACGGCATTTGTTTTACAGTCACGAGTTTTAACCCTTTGAGGAGGGACACCTCCACTTGCTACTGGCAGAAGTTCATCACATTGTCCTAGGGAAAAAAGCCACGGATGCCTGGGAGTTTTTGATATTCTAAAGTGGACCATTCTACATATCTTAGAAGAGTAGTATGTGTGCCGCATCACACTATGGATTGAGGCGGAGGTGGAGTGCAATTTGTGTGCAGGTGTGATTGAGGTGGGATTTCCCACCTCACATTTCCCACCTCCGCCTCAATCCATAGTGTGATGCGGCACACCTCAAACTTTGTGGGCGCGCGCGCGTGAGGTGTGCTCCTCCTCCGGGAGTAGTGCGCAAGCGCAGCATTCGTTAATTGGTTGAATGTTTGCGCATTGTTTATGGAGCAACCACACACTCTTTGTGATTGGTTGTTTCGGCGACGCGAAGGATGGTAGAGTATAAAAGATGGAAATTTTAATTCAAACTCATATTTTCGCCAATATTCTCATCAAGAACATTGCATTGTTGCTCGTATACGCTACTTGTATTGTGAACAGTCGACAAACGACAATACTTGAGCCTTAACATGAACGGTGAGCCTGTATCGATCCCGATACACCTGTGGTTCCCGCACCTGGCGCGATGGCGTTGCCGTCGACTCGGCCCCGGCACCACTACCACCGACCGATGGGGCACGCATCGAGAAGGAGAAAGCTCATTCCTCCCGACATGATAGATGCTGAGTGGTGCGAAGCCCAGAGTGTGACACATGGCAAGAGCTATTTCTACAACAAGCTCACACGAAAGACCTCGTGCGATCTGCCCAGTTCATCGACTTATCTGCGTGAGCAACGGATGTTGCAGCCATATCCACCCACTGTTGATGTTTTGTCTGCTGCTGTTGAACAATTAACCAAGGGATTAGCTGCTGACACCGAAGCATCAACCCCTAGAGTAGGAGCTAATCTCCCAGAGAATGTAAAAGGGAAGGCAGGAGTCAAGCGCAAGCTGTACTTTCCACCTGATGAACAACAGGAAGAGAACGACAAGAAGGCGGTGCGATTTCAAATCGGAGGTGAGCGATATGCTGTTGTCAAGCGTTTCAAGGGTCGCACCTACATTAACATAAGAGAGTACTATTTAAATCCCAGCAGAAACAAATTGCTTGCTGGCAAGAGGGGAATTAATCTCACCGTGGAGCAGTGGGGTCAGCTCAAACAACAGAGTACCGCCATCACTAAAGCCATCTTTCAAGTTTAGCTGATTAACAAAGATGTTAACTGTTGATTAACTGAACGGTATTGTCTACCTGTTGCAGATGATGAAGAGCACGACATGGAGGGCGAGGAGAATGTGTTGAAGCGCAAGAAACGCATCAGGACACTTGTGAAACAAGTGATGACAAAAAATCGTCACGGATCACATCATCAGAATAAGTTATGCAGTTCAACAGAGTCTACCTTGCGAAGGGTGTGAGTTTGATTGGCCAAGGCAGTGGGATCACGAGTGTCTGTTTTACGGCGAGACTCGTGAGTACCACCTTGAAGATTTCGTGGATGAGCACTTCGAGGAAGCAGAACAATACATTCAGCCGAGCCATGTTTGTGCTGTGTTTGGCGCAGTAGCACATCATGTTGGTGTTGAAGCTTACGATGGAATGGACGAGGACGTGTACTCTATCATAACTGATATTCTGAATGAATGGAACTCTGAACCTTGTTGACACTTTCGACGATAGAAACTCGGGAATTCTCCCGTTTCATGTCGTGAACGAGGTCATGGAATTAAATGGACTTGTTTAATTGAACACTTTGAACAGAACGCAAAGGTTAGAAGACGATTATTTTAGTTCATTCATCTGCAATAAGTATTATCAATTTGCCATATGTTGTTGTTGTATTTTGAAAGATACTAAAGGACACCAAATAATAATTTAATGATTTAATTGTTAATTTGAAATCAGGTTTAGTATGAACGTGAGCCATGTTTGTACTGTGTTTGACGTAGTAGCACATCATGTTGGTGTTGAAGCTTACGATGGAATGGACGAGGACATGGACTCTATCATAACTGATATTCTGAATGAATGGAACTCTGAACCTATGAACATTGTTGACACTTTCTACGATAGAAACTCGCGAATTCTCCCGTTTCATGTCGTGAACGAGGTCATGGAATTAAATGGACTTGTTTAATTGAACACTTTGAACAGAACGCAAAGGTTAGAAGACGATTATTTTAGGTCATTCATCTGCAATAAGTATTATCAATTTGCCATATGTTGTTGTATTTTTGAAGATAGTTCTTGTATTACAGATACTAAAGGACACCAAATAATTTAATGATTTAATTGTTAATTTGAACGTGGACCCCTTTGAATAAAAAAAATAGTTGTTTTATAAGTTACAATGTTGAGAAAAACATTTTGAGAAATTTCCATACATTAAAAGTTTTCAGTCTTTAAGTCTGTTAAAACTTTGAACATGTTAAAACAATTCAAAATGAATGTACGTGATCAGTTGAAGTTGAATTAAAAGTACAGTTATTTGCTTGCTTGAAAAAGAATAACGCTTCTCATACCTTTTGTAGTGTTATTTATTTATTTATTATTTTATATTCCTTAAGTGAGGTAGAAAGGGGAGGGACAACAACGTACGAAGACAGACAAAAGAACGACTGTACATGAAGCTATTCAAGTATGATAAGTTAAATTTAATTTTAACACCAACAGCAATCTTTGACATAAATATATTTTACAGATGGTTTTTAAATTGGTTTTAAATTGGAAAACATTTGAGAAACTGAAAACATTAATTATTATTATTATTGTTATTTTAAATTCTAACAAATTCGGGGCCTTTAGAACATTTTGGCTAGACCGAACACTGGCAAATTTGCTTGAACAACTTAGAGTTGATGGAATGCATTAATTAATCTATAATGGAATAATTAATACTAAAATAAAAAGAGAATTTCTTGAGCAACATTTGTTGATATGATGATGATGATGATGATGATTCAAAGTATTAGCGTCTGTTGAGAAGAAGTGTTTGGGTGGATACGGTTGTCTCAATGCTACATATTTGCTTCTTAAATATATGGTCTGGATAATTTTGAAATCGAACATCCTGATTCAACGCAAAATCTCTAATACACTGTAATAAAATACGAGGAAACTTTTCTTGTTTTCATGACCTCAGCTCTTGGCTGCTTTATTCAACTTCTCAATGTTGGAACATTTATCAAAAGTTACAATGTACATGTATTACTCCTTCAATTCGGTTAGTTTAATGAAATTAAAAGGTAATGTTGAAAAAATATTGACAATTTATTTACAATTAATTATGTCTGTATTTTCTTTTGACAGAAACTGTATGTTTTACCAAAACAAATAATAATAATACAAAATAATAAATAAAAACAACTGGTTAGTAGGCCTTGCAAGTACAAAGTTACTGAAATTACGCACATTATGTGAAATACAAGTACACTTGTTTTCATTTGCCAGATCAGCACTTAATGATAATTGTTCCAAAAAGGAAAAATAATAACTAGTATGAAATAAATAAAGTTGCATCGCCCGATTTTCGCAAAACACGAATAGATTGATAAATTTAGAATCTATTTCTCTTAACGTATTCGATGCTGTTTCAAAACGAAACACATACAACTTTCGCGAATGCCACGCATCATGAACAAAATACATGCAACATGCAAAATTGTATCTACATTGCTACGTGTGATAATGTCCCGACAATAACTCGTCTGCATCTATACTGCCGGTACTAATTGTTGATGGATGTTATTATTATTTTTTTTCAATATCTGAAATGAAAGTATTTAAATTTCCCGACTAAAGAAAATGTAGCCTTTTTAAATTATTACCGTAATTTTCAATTATTACCGTAACAAAAATTGGGATGCATTTTTGTTTAATTTATTTTTTAAATTTTTATTTTGTTTTAATTTTTTTATATTTTTATTTATAAACAAATGCAATGGAAAAATTAGTCCAGTGTTAAACAAAGACGATTAAATTAACGTAATATCTAATACATTTTCATCAAAATAAGTGGTAATAATAATAATAATAATAAGGTTCTTTGCGATTGAGTGTTTCTTTAAGTCACGATGGTGTTCAATAACCGGAGGGAACAGTGTCAACGTTTTCAATTTGTACCCTTATGTTTTCCTGTCTCATAAGCCATTTTCCCTGCATAATTCGGTTACACAAGAGTGACCTAAGTTCTTAGTTAAAGCTGTAACATATAGTTTCAAATAATATTATTAATTGTATTGTATTATATTTTGTCCCAAATCTGAAACAAATCCCTTTACCCGTTCAATAATAATACTAATAAATCAGAGCATACTCTTTTCATTTTGATTTACAAAGAAAATATATATTTGGCAGCGCAATTAATGTTAGCTTCATCTGAAGAGTTCATGAAGAAATTCTGTCTTTCTTTGCCATTTAAAATTCAAAGTGATCATTTGTTTTGATAATATCAATAAACATACATTTTCCTAAAGTCCTTGTATAGTGGACAATAAAAATAAAAATTCTGATTTCTGATTCAACATCAAGGTGACAGCGTGGGCAAATTCTCTGACTGGAATCTTGACCAATTATTTCCCTGTTTCAATAAACAGCTTGTGTGAATTAAGAGCATCTAAAATGGGCGGAACATGGAATGACGGTATGATGAATTATTATCACAATACAAATATAACTCAAACTCAAATTTATTTTCACGGTACGGTAAGTCCTGAGCTTGTTTCTCTGGTTAGGATTATTTCTGGACTCATATTAATCTATCAGACCAGTTAGAAATGAACAAGTTTCGTTATTGCATAACAAACATCTAGTACCGGTACAGTTAATAAAGATAAACATTCATTTTATGCAGAACACTTATTTTGTACTTTACATACTGAAATACCTGAAATGATGAAGGGACTCGTATAATAAATACAAAAATAAACTAGAGCTTAAGTGTTTGTTAGAACAAACACATGGTGTTCGAGTCCACTTCCGGTTCAATCAAATTTTCAACGATAATGTAAATATTATATTGTGCAAGGGTTTGTCATCTTTTATAATAACTATCAATTTCATATTCAAAAGACATATCAATTTTGCGTTTATAGAATGTGTTGAATTTGAACTTACTGTTTGGACAGAAAGTAAAGGTCAGATTAGGTGGTTTGAAGGTCATATATGACCTCATGATTATGAAAAAATAACAAATTTGTCAACTTATACATCAAATTAAAGCTATGAGATATGACCTTTTAAAATTTGTAAAATCGTTACTTCGTGTGCCACTAATTGGACCATTGGCAAAGCATTTATGATAAGTCATTTCACAAGAATTACAAGCTATTAATGTAAGGAATTCAATTGTGTTTTTTGTTTTCTTATATGTCATTTAGTTCTTGTGATATTGGCTGTTGAACTTGAAAAAGTTGTGAGATTTAAGCAATAAATTAGAAATTAACAAGTGTGACTTGGAACACTGTTTTTTATTTTAAATATTGACACTAGCCCAACACATACTTTTCAAAAACCATGCTAGATGATAAATCAACATTAAAATCACTCATATGAAAACAGTTTGCCAGGGTTGTAGGCAGCCAGATCAACCTATTCAGCATTATTATGGGCATAAAGTCACAAAGTTTATTTAGCGTAGAAGGGGACTACATGTATAGTAACTGGATTAAAATTGGCTGGGGGTTGCTTGTATGGATATCAGCTAATTAGCCTTTCATTAGAAAACAAGCTTATAACTACTACATGATAAAGTTGGAAGAAAGCTTCCATCCGTGCTTTCCATCTTCCCCTGCCCCCCACAAAAAGTAAATAATTCCCAATTCAAACAAAATTAAATGTAATTATATCCACTGGATCAAATTTGATAATTGCTTGCCCTTTTCATTTTTTTATGGAAAAACCTTTCAATTGTAGATTTAAATGAAGCCAACATTGGTATTAAGTCTTGTATAACAATTTATTTAATTGATGGACTGCATGTTTTTATACTGAGAATGATCTTTATTTATAATATACTTCACTTTCAGGTCAAGTTTATAAAAAAAGTATAATGATAAATTGACAATGATAGTGACACTGTAATCAAGCATCTCCTTATTGTGACATGCTTATAAATTGTCTTTGTTTTCACCTAATCTGCAAATAATTACAAAATAATTTATAAAATTTGAAAACAAATTCTACATTGATTTTACATTTTCAAGGTTGTACACATGATTGGCAAAATGTCTGTCCATACTACAGATTTACAACATAAAGATCAGATGCCATTTTGTACATAAATTGTTAGACACTGAAATAATCAAAGAGTTGTATGGGTGCTTGTAAATTGCTAATAAAACAATGAAATACATATTTATTTTAACTGTCTGTTGGGTTTCATGACTTGACTTTTGTGGTTCCACATTTCCCTCCCCACAATCAATTGAAACCACTTTGTTGACCTGTTTAACCTACTTGTAACCAATCTAGAAATGAGTGTACATGGTCTTACACATGCAACAAGTGAAATGACTTCAGTGTAAATGAACCCAACCATGATCCTTTGTTGACAAGAAAACAGAAACAATCTGCATTTAAAATAAATGTACACTCTGTATGTACGATTTAGTGAGTTCAGAATGGATGACATTCAGGGGTTGTCATTGGAATCGGTAATTTTGGAATAAAATGCCAGCCCCCTCCCCCCAAGTTCTTAGTGATGGCATGTACTGCCACTGGTGATGAACCAACACATTTGTTTTCTAAAATTCTTTGGTCTATCATTGCAGCACTATAGAATCCAAGAACTAGGGAAGGGGAGGGGCAAACAAGCAATACAAGTATAAGGGGCCCCTTATACTAGTGCTTTAATTGGGTGATCTGGCAAAAGGTATTCCAAGGCTGACACACCCATGCAATGAAGATTGGGGGTTATGTTTACTATGTTTATATGGCCCAACTGCCAGGGATTCACTGTCGGCAATATACATTTTACTAGATCACCAACAGATATTGCTTAATAACTACATTTTGTGAGGATGTTTGGGTCCAGTCAAAAATATAATAAGAATTCCTCAGTACTAATTCAGTACTAGATGTCTTGAGGTCCTAAAAATCAATTCTCTTGAGGGTAAAGACTGCCACAGATAGGATAAGTCCATATAAAATAATTTGAATCATACATTAACTCCTTTGATGAATGGATAAACTTCAAATGCTGGCCATTGGATCACAAAGTTACACAGACTCTGACACACCTTGTAGCAGTAGCACAAATGGATACCGATGATCTGAAATATAAACTAATCATGTAAAAACAATATTAAATGTTTTCAAAGAGGGACGAAGAATAATGGGTCATGCTAACAAAACACACATAACTTAGAATGCCCTCATATGTTATTATCAGGATGATGGATTGATGTAACTTCAGAAAACTTATGCAACTTTAGCACTACTAGTATTATGAGGAACTATAGACACTATAGTGTAGCTAAATTAACCGGATGTCAACCCGTACACATGCCAGTAAATATTCAGTAATAAATATTTTTACGGGTCGAGTTGACCAAAATGAGTATGAGTTGGTAATAGTACGAGTTGGCACGCATACGAGTTGACCTGTTTTCACTGGGAAAGAATACAACATTGTGGATAAAGTTTAAAAAGAATTGCTTTTTGAAAATAAAAATCACAATCTTCAATGTAGGTTGGTGGGGTCATGTGAGTGGATCATAGGGCAGTCAGGAAGAATGCAATCATCCACACACACACACACACACACATTTACAATAATTGTACCACAGATTTATTGGTTACCTTGGGGCTTGTGTTTTAGATGCTTTCTAGGCTGTTGAACTGATTCTCAATGATGCCAGCCATTGCATCTAATTCCAATTACTCGGCATACTGTGAAAAAATTAATTCTGAATGGGGAAAGGCCAACATGTATTACTCCAGTAACAGAATGCCCTCTATAATTGGTGTACACATGTTGTCCACCAACACACCTGCATGTTTATTTTCCAATTAAAACTCATATTAACTCATCCCTCTGCAGCTTTTTCTTCATTTATTAGTTTACTTTTTTTATGCAGGCTCTTCATCTTTTTTTTATGTTATAAGACCTGACCTTTCTTTAAAGCATAGAGGGACAGACTTTTTATGCTTAATAATAACAAAACAACAAATGTGACCCGCTCCGTCGAAATGAGACTTGTCCCCCAACGGAGGTTTCCGTGTAATTCGACTCTGAACTTGTGCTCGCCAAAAAAAAAATTCGAAAAACATTGCATATCGATTTCTAGGTTTTTATATTTTTAGTTTGATAAAATCTCGATCAATCTTATGGTGGTCTTACCTTTTCATAAAAATATTAATAAATCCATACAAAAGGACGATTTCTGGACAATGTCTGTATCATGTTTGTCTTTCATGTGGCCTCCGTTAAATCCAAACAGGTCAAAATATTGTTTTCGAGACAGCAACACGAGTATTTCCGTTAACGTTAAACGTACGTGTTTGGTATCAAAAGAAAGGTCATGACCTCAACTGCGCACTGTTGTGGCAATGACTAAGCAGTATGGAGCTCTAATAGTAGTTTTAAGCCGCAAAATAAATTGTTAGCCAACGAGCCGAATCATCGGCAAGGTAGAAGAAATACAGCTCTTTGATTGGACAACAATAAGCAACCAGTTGTCTGAGCATGCGCAGTTTACCAGAAAATGAATGACGTCATCCTTAATGACGTACGATCTTTCGGCCAACTCTAGGCCCAGCTTAGCCGGTTATACAGACCAGAGTCTAGGCCTGGGCCCCGCCGCTCCGTAAGCTGGCTATCTGCATACACCTAGCCTATACCTAGTGCATGCACTGTGTACGCCGCGACTCCACACACAGCAGGCGGAATGAATACGCGGGCCGGTGTGGACAACCGGTGTTTGGTACAAGGGCTGATTAATTATTCATGAGTTGTACATCGAACGATAGCTCGCGCGCTTGCTCTGTGTGTGGACCAAGTTTAATGTTGATTTTCTCCGAAGCGCGAAATTCAAAAACGAAACAGGCCGCAAAGTGATGGTTGTCTTCATCGCTCGATAATTCCGGAATGGAATAAGCTACGGAAATAACATTTGTATCATTGGAAAGCCCGTGAGTTACTTGTTAACCTAGCATACATATCTATGAATGTCAGATCTGGGGGACAAGTCTCATTTCGATGGAGCGGGTCACAAATGTAACCTAGCTCAGAAAAACAGGTGCCCCTATGACAATTTTGTGGCTACAACTAGCAGACTAATCAAGTAAAAGCATCTCTTTAGGTTGAGTTAGGGATATATTTCGCTGACACGAAGAACATGCAGAATTGCAGAAGAGACAACAACACACGAACATGTATATATTTACATGGATTTGCATACATGTATATGTACTGTACATATATGTAGGCGAGTTACGATGCTCTTTTGACTTTGACTGCATGGCAGTTTTTAAACTTTTTTCTTTACAATAATCTATCCATGCTCAGTCATTATCCTTAGTTAAAATGCAAAAGTTAAAATCATGTAGGTACACTGCAAAAACAGCGAAAGAGTAGACTCAGTATAGTTTTTACGAAATAGATGCAGTACAACAGTTTCGTCCGTCACGAACCTCCATTGGATTGTGCATGCAATAATTATGTTTACGATAGGCCTACTTTACAAACGCACATTCTAGGCCAATAAACCTCTAAATAATGTCTACTTACCTCTTAATAATGCAATTATATTTTCCTCTTTCTCGGTAACCCATTTTATTTTCTTGTATTTTGCTTTGGAGTTAATAAGAACGGCAAAATTCCTCAGTATTTTTTCATGTAAACGAGAATTAAATGGCCGCCGCTGAAAATGTTTTGCTTGTGATAAAATGTCACGTGATCACTGATACGCAATGTGATTGCAGATTGCCTCGACAGATTGCCTCAAAGTAGAAAGCCAGCTAGTCTACTCATTGCCACTGGATTGCATGAAATGCCACACAGGGCAATCTCCGAGCAATCTCATTGCCAGCAACTTTTATTGCCTGAAAATTGCCCGAAAATTGCCCCGTGTGACAAGGCCTTTACGTTGTAGGCCAATATTAAACTCCGTATTATTGCTGTGTGTACGTATTCTGTGCACACGCGATATGTCTATTCCTACATACAGGGAATAGTAATTCAGCATATTGTTTCAAACCTTCCGGTTTCGACCGGAAGGAAAGGTCAGATTGGGGTCACGTCTGAAAACGAAATGTGACATAGTTCAAGATCTTTAAGATAATAAAAAGATTGTGAAAATATCTTCTATGGTTCATGAGATATGATTTTTTGAAATGTTGAAATGTTCAACTTCCTGTTTCGACCGGAAGGAGAGGTCAGATTGGGGTCACGTCTAAAAACGAAAAATCACATAATTCAACATCTTTCAGATGATGCAAAGATTGTGAAAATATCTTTTGTGGTTCATGAGATATGAATTTTTGAAATATTAAACTTTGATTTAGCGTAATTCGACACCTGATGAAATAATCATGACGTCACAGCAAACGGTTTCGTCAGCTTGTTATGTTCTGTTCATGTGTTAAGTTTGAAGGCTGTAAATGCTCAGCAAGGATGCCTTTGTTGCCGGACAGTCGCCACTGAGAAGTAAAAAAACAAAAAACAGTACAAAAACAATACGTGTTCGCGCTGCGCTCTCGAACACCTAACTAGAGCTTAACTGTTTGTTAGAACAAACACACGGTGTTCGAGTCAACTTCCGGTTCAATCAAATTATCATCGATGATGTCAATATCATATTGTGCAAGGGTTTATCATCTTTTATAATAACAATATCAATTTCATATTCAAAAGACATCAATTTTGCGTTAGAATGTGTTGAATTTGAACTTCCTGTTTGGACAGGAAGTAAAGGTCACATTAGGTGGTTTGAAGGTCATATATGACCTCATGATTATGAAAAAATAACAAATTTGTCAACTTATACATCAAATTGAAGCTATGAGATATGACCTTTTAAAATTTGTAAAAATCGTTACTTCGTGTGCCACTAATTGAACCATTGGCAAGCATTTATGGTAACTCATTTCACAAGATTACAAGCTATTAATGTAAGGAATTCAATTGTTTTTTGTTTTCTAATAGGTCATTTAGTTCTTGAGATATTGGCTGTTGAACTTGGAAAAGTTGTGAGATTTAAGCAATAAATTAGAAATTAAGTGTGACTTGGAACACAATGTTTTTTATTTTAAATATTGACACTAGCCCAACACATGCTTTTCAAAAACCATGCTAGATGATAAATCAACATTAAAAATCACTCATATGAAAATAGTTTGCCAGGGTTGTAGGTAGCCAGATCAACCTATTCAGCGTTATTATGGGCATAAAGTCACAAAGTTGATTTAGGGTAGAAGGGGACTACATATATAGTAACTGGATTAAACTTGGCTGCAAATTCAAAGAGCAGGAAGTGTGGGTTAAATTGTTTGGGAGAGTTGGGGGTTACTGAAGACACTGAAACATGAAAGACCATATAAATATTTCCCCTTTCCTTTCCTTCAGCTAATTAGTCTTTCATTAGAAAACAAGCTTATAACTACTACATGATAAAGTTGGAAGAAAGGTTGCATCCGTGCTTTCCATCTTCCACTGCCCCCCGCAGAAGAGTTGTCATAAAGTAAATAATTCCCAATTCAAACAAAATTAAATGTAATTATATCCACTGGATCAAATCTGATAATTGGTTGCCCTTTTCAGTTTGTTTATGGAAAAACCTTTAAATTTTAGATTTAAATGAAGCCAACATTGGTATTTATCTCTTGTACAAAAATAAATGTAATCTTTATTTATAATAATACTTCACTTTCAGGTTAAGTTTATAAAAAAATATAATTATAAATTGACAATGATAGTGACACTGTAATCAAGCATCTCCTTATTGTGACATGTTAAACTGTCTTTTTTTTCACCTATACTGCAAATAATTAAAAAATAATTTATAAAATTTGAAAACAAATTCTACAATGATTTTTACATTTTCGAGGTTGTACACATGATTGGCAAAATGTCTGTAGCTCTGCATCCATACTACAGAATTACAACCTAAAGATCAGATGCCATTTTGTACATAAATTGTTAGACATTGAAATAATCAAAGAGTTGTATGGGTGCTTGTAAATTGCTAATAAAGCAATGAAATGCATATTTATTTTAACTGTCGGGTTTCATGACTTGACTTTTCACTTCCTTCCCCCATAATCAATTGAAACCACTTTGTTGACCTGTTTAACCTACTTGTAACCAATCTAGAAATGAGTGTACATGGTCTTACACATGTAACAAGTGAAATGACTTCAGTGTAAATGAACCCAACCATGATCCTTTGTTGACAAGAAAACAGAATGAATCTGCATTTATATTAAATGTACGCTCTGTATGTACGATTTAGCGACAGTTCAGAATGGGTGACATTCAGGGGTTGTCATTGGAATCGGTAATTTTGGAATAAAATATCTGCCCCCTCCCCCCAAGTTCTTGGTGATGGCATGTACTGCCACTGGTGATGAACCAACACATTTTTTTTTTTTTTTTAATTTTTTTTTTTTTAATTCTTTGGTCTATCATTGCAGAGAAATTTCAGAGAAGTTCTAATTTATGTGAAAATAATATGTCACAGTGAACATGCTGTAAAAAATAATAGGAAGGTTTTATAAGTACATGGACCAAGAATAAATTATTTGAAAATTCAGATAAGTTCTAATTTATGTGAATGGGGAAAATAATGTATACTTTTGGAGTAGCTGGACCATTGAAATTGAAAAGGGCATTGGTTTGTTTTCAAAATTGCACACAATTATTCTTGACAATGTGTAATAAATTAACGAAATGTTCTCGCACGAAACTCACATCAAAAGAGAAAGGTATTTTAGGAAATTGCCGAGTCTCATAATTATAGTTTCATGTGATTGTGATGTGAGTGATGTCTGAGAGAGGCCTCGGGGAGCAGGACCTACAAGTACATGTATTGTGTCATGAATATTGTGCATTTTTCCTGTGAAATAATTGTCTATGTAAGTTTATTTGTATCTGAGAAGGGTACACAATTGAGGACAAGTGCAGTAAACAATCGCTAGGCTACTGAAGTTTTTTGGAGAAAACAAAAATTACAAAATATATGGCATAACATTTCTACTGAATAATTGCCATAACCTTAACAACTGAATTTTCCTATCCTTATTTATATTCTAAATACATTTTGGTGACATATTTTGTTAGTTGTTTACTGTCCAAAGTATGTTCACGTAGGCCTAACTAACGTTAGTCATAATAATAATAATAATAATGTGTGGATTTATATAGCGCACGTATCCACCAACTAAGTGGTGCTCAAGGCGCATTATGGGGTGTCGTGGCCGAGCGGTCTAGCTTACCGGATTCAAGTTCTGGTGTTAGCAACAGAATGTGGGTTCGAATCACGGCCGTGACACTTGTGTCCTTGAGCAAGACACTTAATCATAATTGCTTCTCTCCACCCAGGGGTTAAATGGGTACCTGTGAAGGCAGAGTTGGTTTGCTCTATATGCGCTAGAAATGGCAGCAATTGAGCTGTATACTCCCCAGGGAGCTGAGATGGTTTCAGGAATGATTTATGAGCCTTATGAGCAGGGATAATAATATAATGCGCCTTGAGCACCACTTAGTTGGTGGATACGTGCGCTATATAAATCCACACATTATTATTATTATTATTATTATTATTATATTATTATCCCTGCTCATAAGGCTCATAAGGCTCATAAATCATTCCTGAAACCATCTCAGCTCCCTGGGGAGTATACAGCTCAATTGCTGCCATTTCTAGCGCATATAGAGCAAACCAACTCTGCCTTCACAGGTACCCATTTAACCCCTGGGTGGAGAGAAGCAATTATGATTAAGTGTCTTGCTCAAGGACACAAGTGTCACGGCCGTGATTCGAACCCACATTATGTTGCTAACACCAGAACTTGAATCCGGTAAGCTAGACCGCTCGGCCACCCCATGTTAGTTAAACAGGCACAATGCAACGACGAATGGACAGCTTAAAAAATGGTTTTCTTGTATAAAAACACGAAGATAAATACAGGAAATCCTCTTAAAAAGTAATTTCAAGATACTTACTCTTTTTATGACTGTGTACTGTTGGCGATCCATTTTTACAGCCTAAAAAATGACGTCTGGGCCATGGCACCACACACGCAAACAGCGTCGATATCGACTGCACATGCAGCTCCATTGTAACCAAATATCGTGTACTACACGATATTTGGTCACAATAGATCCACATGCACAATTGATATCGACGCCGCCCGCGTGTGCTGTGCCCATGGCCCAGACTAGCGCCACGTATTGCGCCTTGCGGCGCTATACGATCTTTGATTCTTTCATGCAACGTATATGAAACGTTTTAAATAATTTACTTTTTAGCGTAATTCGACACCTGATGACGTAATCATGACGTCACAGAAAACGGTTTCGTCTGTTTGATATGTTCTGTTTATGTGTTAAGTTTGAAGGCTGTATATGCTTAGCAAGGATGCATTTGTTGCCGGACAGTCGCCACTGAGAAAAAGAAGTAAAAAAAAACAGTACAAAAACAATAGGTGTTCGCGCTACGCGCTCGAACACCTAATAAATAATTAAAAACACGCTGGGTATATACATGTAGATAAAGTCGGCACAGCATTTTATACATAAATTATTAAGTTAATTAGACCCAAAAAATATAATGTCATAATCCTTCTTGGTCTGCACCCATAAAAATCTCCTGGTTGGTGACAATTTTTTCATAGGGAAATATCCTATTGTGTATCGCTCGTGTTCTCATACTTTTTGTAATGTTTTTTTTAATTTTTATTTAATTTTTTATTTTTTTATTTGTTTTATATTATTTTATATTCCTTAAGGGAAGTAGAAAGGTGAGGGACAACAACGTACGAAGCGCGCGTGAGACACGTCTGGGCGCGCGCGTGGAGGTGTGCTCCTCCTCAATGTTGGTCGTAATGCGGAACACTCTCACTGCACTGCTCCTCATTGCTCCTCCTCATTGCTCCTCCTCATTGCTGCTGCTCATCCTCCTCAAAAGGATGCCATTACAAACTGCACAAAATCACTGCAGACAAACTGTAATACGCATCACATGTACGCATCACATGTGTGCAGCACAGGACAAAGCTTGATGTTTTTTGTGTTTCTTTTCATGCCGCTTTAGGCTGTCTGTGCGCGTAAATGTTTTTTCACAGTGTGAACACTGGAAAAAATTATTGGTGGAAACATCATTCTGCAAGAAGAAAAAAATAATAATAATAAATAGTCAAAAATAGTACCGGGCCTTGTATAAAACATTTTTGATAATTTAAGTTTTACAAAAGATCATTCAAAATTCGTCTGTTTCACTCACCATTGGAACTCGAGGTCGTGCTGCCAATTCTTCAGCCACACGGGAAGGAGACGATGGTACGTCTTCAGCCACACGGGGAGGAGACGCTGGTACGTCTTCAGCCACACGGGGAGGAGACGCTGGTACGTCTTCAGCTACACGGGGAGGAGACGCTGGTACGTCTTCAGGAGAATCTTCGTCAATGCACTTTACATGAAAAAAAAAATAATAAAATAAAAATACGTATATATTAATATAAACATCATCATCATCATCATCACCATCATCATCCAATTTACCATTGGTTCGGGCTTGCTCAGTTCTTCATAGCACTGTCTGAACGCATCACATGGACGACGGACAGCCCATACAAACGGACTGTTCTCCTCTTCCTATTGAAATAATAAACAATACAATAATCAATACAATACACAATAATATACATCTTTCCTGCCATCCTAAAACTTCAGTAAAAGCCATTCCTTTTTAATAGACCGCCCCTACATCTCTAAAAATAATATTTATAAAATAAATAAATAAATATATTAAATAAATAGCGTAACCCCACCTCTATGCATTCAAAATAGCGAAATGAAGGGCGCCCTCATTTGGTGAAAATTTTTGACGGCCTATACCTACATTCTTGACAAAAAAAATAGCGTAACCCTACCCCTTTTAAGCGTATCAAATTATATCAACATGCCTCCACCCATGCTCACACCTCTTATCAATATTTAAAAACAACAATAGACTAGTAATAATAAAATATCCTATGTCGTGTAGTCAGACCTAATTTTAACGTTAATGATTTTATGTGATGAGGTTGTCTCATCTACAAGAAAATACAAAGAAAAGAAAATGAAATCTTCCTACCTCATCAGAAGAACGGTTCGCGTCTTCTCCTAACAGTTCATCTGCTATTTGTTGGACTGCCTCCTGCTGCGATGCAGTAGGATGTGGACTGTTAAAGGGCCAGTATTCATCTTTCAGCAGCTCGTCATCGACTATCCATTCTCCTAACAGTTCATCCACTATTTGTTGGACTGCCTCCTCCTGCTGCGATGCAGTAGGATGTGGACTGTTAAAGGGCCAGTATTCATCTTTCAGCAGCTCGTCATCGACTATCCATTGCATAGCTTCTTGCTGCGACAGCGTCGGATCCTGACTCGAAAATGGCCAATTCAATTCAAGAAATCCCTCCATAGTCCAGAGAATTATATCTATACAGTCCTATGCTTTACATGAGCAACGCAAAAGTGATTGCATAATACACGATGTTGTCTCATTGTTGTTGAAAACGATGCAACAAAGATCAAACCATTCATCCCAAGGGAGTTCCATATATAAATAAATAAACAAATAAAGTAAAATAACAAAAACTGAAGCCATGTTAAATGATTTTCGTTCTAAATCTAAGCAACAACATCGGCTCATATGTCATGCCACCAACATTCGGTAATCGTTAGGCTTTTTTATCACACCAAACATTAACTATCAAAGTTATCATTCCCTTCACACAAAATAAATGGTACGGTCCACTATTTGCCGCGAAATGTAAAAGTGTTCAAAAGTGGTGTGGTGCAATTTTGCGCCAAAATGCAAGACACCAGACGAAATGTAAACAAATTACAATTAAAGCAACTTAAAAAAAAATGCTGTTTTAAGATTTGTTTCTAATAAAACTCTAGATACTCTATCAAATTTAATGATTTGCTTTTTAATATGACGGCATAATGACGTCATCATGACATCAATTCGTTTATTTTGGGTGATGCCGTCGTTCAAAACTTGTCTTGACTAGGACCTTTAAAGGAGAAAACTGACAAGCATAATTAATTAATAGCGCCCTCTGTTAATGAAATGTAATAAAGAACGTTTTAACAGTAGAATCGATACTGTGCGCGCGATACTGACAGTAATTTCATTCATTCATTTATTTGTTCGTTAATCACATTTTATGATTTTCATAATTGACAGTATTATTAACTATTGCTTGGCCAGCTGTGAATGACCACTTACAATTTATACATTTCAAAACGATACATTTCAAAACGATACATTGATATTTTATAAAATTGTTTATTACAAATGGATTAATAAACTCCTCCCCTTTTTCAGATTTTGGTTAGAAAATTAAATCGATGACTTTTGCGCCTTTTTACCTTTTTCCCATCGGGCTTTGGTAAAACTTGGACAAACATGGCTGCTGACGGAGACAGCAATAGTTCGTACTTTAGGTTTTTCTAAGTAATATTGCTGTATTGGAGTTTATTTAAGGCAGTTGGATAATTGGATATCTTAAAGAGAGTAAGTAAAATAATGAGTAATAATTCGTGATTTTCTTAGGAGTTTTTGTTTGTTATTGTCAGATTACAAATAGATGTGCAGCAGACGATTAACACATATTAGTTAGGTCAGTGACTGGCTCACAGTGCGTTGACCCTTTGCGCGCTATGCACAGTTAATGCATAGGTACACGTTGTATAGATGTTGATTTGTTCTGTATAAAGTTATTGATGAAGTGAAGTTGAATAGGTTTATAGATGAAAAATAATGTAGGTTACTTTGTTTTTCGTCAGAGACTGTATAAAATGTATTCAATTTAGTTATTGGAATTTAGAAATGAAAAAAGAACAAATTAAGCTAGGACGAAAGAAAATTCTGTATAAATAAGCAAATTGTTTTATGTCAGATTGAAATAATTTCTAGAATTAACGTTACTGTTAAAGTATGAGATTAAAAAAATTGTTTACAGGGACATTGTGCATCACACTTATCCTCTTGCCAATAGACAAAGCTACTATAAAAAACACAGACATACACGAATATAATTTATTTTAATGATTAAATCGAACAGTTAATATTCATAACAGACTCGGTAATCTCTTCTTGGAATATGTGTTGGCTCTGAAAAGAGCCGGTTGTTTTGTTGATTTCGCTGGTCTCACGGTTACTTGAACTTGTCTGGATTACACTGCACCAGAAACCTGGCGTACTCTAGGTTGCCAACCACGATAGCGAATTTCAAAGCCTCCATCTGGGATATAACTTCCACGTGGGGAAAGTTTTTGGGAATTTGCTCCCAGTCTCGTAATTCTGGATCCGCATTTATGCGGATCCGCTCTCCTTCGATAATTCCAATTTCTCGATTTTCTCGTACATATTGATAAAACGCAAAAAGAGTGGCCATACTGATGTTGATCAAGTCCCGTCAGTGCATGTGAATGAAGAGAGGTGATGTGAGAAACGACTATTACAAATGGGTTAATAAACTCCTCCCCTTTTTCAGATTTTGGTCAGAAATTAAATCGATGACTTTTGCGCCTTTTTACCTTTTTCCCATCGTGCTTTGGTAAAACTTGGACAAACATGGCTGCTGACGGAGACAGCAATAGTTCGTACTTTAGGTTTTCTAAGTAATATGGCTGTATTGGAGTTTATTTAAGGCAGTTGGATAATTGGATATCTTAAAGCGAGTAAGTAAAATAATAAGGAGTAATAATTCGTGATTTTCTTAGGAGTTTTTGTTTGTTATTGGTAGATTACAAATAGATGTGCAGCAGACGATTAACACATATAAGTTAGTTAAGTCAGTGACTGGCTCACAGTGCGTTGACCCTTTGCGCGCTATGCACAGTTAATGCATAGGTACACGTTGTACGTTGATTTGTTCTGTATAAAGTTATTGATGAAGTGAAGTTGGATAGGTTTATAGATGACAAATAATGTAGGTTACTTTGTTTTTCGTCAGAGACTATAAAATGTATTCAATTTAGTTATTGGAATTTAGAAATGAAAAAAAGAACAAATTAAGCTAGGACGAAAGAAAATTCTGTATAAATAAGCAAATTGTTTTATGTCAGATTGAAATAATTTCTAGAATTAACGTTACTGTTAAAGTATGAGATTAAACAAATTGTTTACAGGGACATTGTGCATCACACTTATCCTCTTGCCAATAGACAAAGCTACTATTAAAAACACAGACATACACGAATATAAGTTATTTTAATGATTAAATCGAACAGTTAATATGCATAACAGACTCGGTAATAATCTCTTCTTGGAATATGTGTTGGCTCTGAAAAGAGCCGGTTGTTTTATTGGTGTGTTGGTTTCGCTGGTCTTGGCCGTAGACTGGTTACTTGAATTTTGCTGGATTACTCTTCACTAGAAATCTCGCATACTCTAGGTTTCCGACAACTACAGCATATTTCAAGGCCTCCATTTACGAAATCACCTCAACGTGAGGGAAGTTTTTGGGAATTTGTTCCCAGTCTCTCAATTCGGGATCCGCATTTATTCGTATACGTTCTGTTTCAATAATTGCAATTTCCCGATTCTCTTTTATACTGGTAAAGGCAAAGAGAGTGGCCATACTGGTGAAGATATACAAGGGTGTTGCTCGATCAAGTTCAGTCCGTGTATGTGACGTGAATGAAGAGAGGTGATGTGAGAAACGACTGTCTCAACTTGCCCGAAATCATCAATATGCATGCGGCGCTTGCGCACTACTCCCTCCACCGCATTACGACCAACATTGAGGAAAAGGAGCACACCTCCACGCGCGCGCCCAGACGTGTCTCACGTGCGCGCGCCCACAAATTTGAGGTGTGCCGCATCACACTATGGATTGAGGAGGAGGTGGAGGTGGGAAATCCCACCTCAATCCCACCTCCACCTCAATCCATAGTGTGATGCGGCACACATACTACTAAGGGGTGTCAGGGCCTAGAACTGTGTAGCTTTGTTTTGATGGGCTGCCATGTATCTGTGCACAAAATCAACCATTCATTGTGTACACATAAAGACCTACCCTGATCTAACCCTCTGATAAGTGGAACCATCTGTTCAGTATCGGCCTTGCTTTTTGATGTCTCTGCAGTTTGCATACACTGCCCCCGACCTCGTGTCTGGGATTCTGGCTGCATTCTGGAGAGATTGTACGGCTGTTTGTTTGCCAGGTATTACAGGAGAAAGATAAACTACACGGCTGTTGTGTGTCATCTGGGGTTGAAAATAATCCTAGACAATAGTTGGGCATGTGTGAAGTCATTTGGATGTAAAAAAAAAATCAATGGGGAATGCAGAGATAACCATTTTAATATAATTAAAACCCTATGGTGCGTTAGCCCTACTGTTATTTACAGTAGGTAAATTAGGGTGCCACTGAAAAGAGGAGGGGTGCTGCCAACGTTAGCTGTTGTGTATCATCTAGGGGTTGAAAATAATCCTAGACAATAGCTGGGCATGCGTGGAAGTCATTTGGATGTAAAAAAAAAATCAATGGGGAATGCCAAGATAACAATTTTAATATAAGTAATAGGGGTGCCACTGAAAAGAGGAGAGGTCCACGCTTAGATAAAGTCATGTGTTACTTCGTCGGAGGGTTTGAAAAGGGTCTGCTTATCGGTAAGCAAATTTTCAATCAAAGTCCATCGCATTTCAAAAATGAAAGAATTACATGTTTAAAAATTACAACGTTAAATTCAGTTAATTCAGTTAAATTCAAATAAATTTCATTTACGCAATAATTTCAGCTATCAATGGGTTTGTTATTTTGTACACACTATACATCACATGACCACTACTAGCTAGGAGTCGCCGATTGTGTCTATTAAATTAATTTGTTTGCATCTCAAACGTCGCTCAACTGGATTACCCCCACACACAAAAAAACAGACAAACCAAAAAAAAAAACACTTGAAACATCACTTTCAAATTATGTACTATTTCTCTTATTATTTCAACAAACCATTTTTTACCCATGAAATTGTTTTTGTTCCTATGGACCACCCCAAGGTCCCAAAAATCCCCCAGATTTACGCGGGTTGTATATTTGCAACATTATCCCAAGCACGGTGACACCCACCCGTTTTTTTCTTGAGGAAAACAATAATAGCAAACTGTAGAATGACGGCTGAATGGGTGTCAGACATCCTGTCACGTGTCAAAGTAAAATGAGTTCGATGGTTTAATGAACTTTCACATGCCCTGGGAGGTTGTTATTCTCACGCTAGGCGCAGGCTAGGCTTGCGCAGCGCGTCTACAAACTTCAAAACTGTTTACGTGATGTCGCAGCTCAAAGTTCGTGAACTTTCAGGGCAGATGATTGCGAATGGAGGTAATATGTAGGGAGAGGTTCGATTTGAAACAATAAAAACCATGCAACAGTCAACTAAAAAATTATAATAATAATTGTGCCTATAGCAAGTGTTATTTTTGCCTTTCATTTGTATGATTTTTTTCAAATGTGAGCTTGGATTTATACTTCCCGAATATAATGTGGCGAGAGTTATTTAACTTCAGTGTTTGGTGCAGTCCGGAAAGAGAAGACGGCCCCACACGTCGACGACGCATGCTTCATTAGAGTAATAAGGCAGATTCAATACATTTGTGTAATGTTACTATTATCTAGGCCACAGAGCTTAATAAAACATGGCACGAGACGCTTGCTGTAGTGCCCATTCTACACACACAAAAATCACAATCCAAAAACGTCTCGTTTTTATTTAAAAATGTCAAAGATGTTTCAAGTAAGCACACAACAATTCGAGTTTTTCATCGGAGTTGGATATTGTCTACCGAGTACCGCCATGCGCCCTAAATCAGTAAATGTATATAGCCTACACAGTGTACACAAGGACCTCGTATAGTAATGTGAATCAAGGTTGTGCGCATCGGGGTTCGTCTGCCGATTGTTTTACGACATGCTTTGCCATGTGGTGTAACGTCAAAGGAAGGCCTGCATCAACTAGCCGAGAAGCAACGGGAAAACGGTAAGAAATGACCTATCTCGTTAATTTTTATTAACAGTTTGCATTTAATTTAAACAATATTTTAGCCCCTTTTTTGCTAAGATTACCATATACACTGAAACCTGATTTAACAATGAAAACAAATGATTGATGCCACAAATAATACCACTAAAGTATTGCTTAGGGTGATGTCAAAAGTTGGCTATGTCATGAATGGACGTAATTCTGTTACCGGAGAATTGCCCATTTGAAGAAGTTTTGACATCAAATGAATATTTTCTTTGCTAAAAAATAATGACCCAAGAAAGTCCCCTTTCGATTTCATTGCCATCGAAACGATGTTCAGTTGCAACCAAAATTGCAGGATTAGTTTGGAATTCCTGTTTTGATGTGTTTTAAACAACTTTGTTACGTTTGCCCCTGAAATTAGCTAGCATATTTTGTGTTTGGGAAATTGACCAAATAACAGTTCATACCTATCACATATTTACGGAAGCATTAAAGCAAGGGACATCATACTAAAATATAATTATTATCACTTAGGATTTGGCCTGGGCGAATAGTGAACTTTTGTATTAATAATATTTGATAATCACTCGAATAATCAACATTTCGCGAATTGTTGGCCAAAGTGCGAAAACATGTGCTTTGAAAATAGACAAATCATGCATGCAACTTTTCAGCAGATCAGTAAATTTCCTCTTTTTTTAGTTTTCAGCTGTGCCATTGAAAACAGTGTATGAATTCTTGCGGTGCCTGGGATTTTCCGCTGTTTTGACAAAGTGATTTTTTTCTCCTTCATACAAAATACATGATTACATTTACTCTCGAAGTGTTTTAAATATCGGCCAACCCACGAACTGAACAATGGCAAGCCTGTAATATGACGTGGCATGCCTCGGATGTTATCTGCCTTCAGCAGGGAACAGTCGCTGTAGTCACATCCAGCCAGCCATGTCGGCTTCCTCAAAGGCATTACTCAGAAATGTTATTCAGGAATACTACTATGGGTACCAGCGTCCAGACGGTGCAATTGGCAGCGTTACTCGACAATAGTCAATGAATAGTTAGCGAACAGTTCACGACCGTAACTTATACTGCACAAAGGCAATACATTATTACTCACAGTTAATCGTGAATTGTCTTCACAAATGGTTGCAGGTATTTCGATTAATCGAATAGATCAAAACGGCTATTAGCAATTATTCGCGAATATTCGAACAATCAAAATATTCGCCCAGGCCTACTTTGTATTAAGTCATGACTTTAAACAATTATTTGTGAATGTTATGCGAGGTGCCCGGAAGTCAAGATTCTCGTGAAAACTCGTACGTTCTCGAGGTCAACTTACACAGTCTATTGACATTTTTTTGTTTTGTTTTTTGTTTATTTATTATTTTTAATAACAGGCCTCCCAGTGCCTAATTTACCTAATATAGGTTTTTATAGGTTTACCAAATGCCAAAATATACGCTTTTATAGGTTATTTTCCCTGATTATGTAGTGTTAAGTTTTTGGTAAATTGTCTACATTCTGAGTACTTTTTGCAACAAAGTACATCAGGGGTGGACGATATCATGATAAGATCGTAACGATACGATACTAAAAAATTACCGGCTAAATTGGTTATGGTTTTGAAAAAAATATAGATATTGAAGATATTCCAAAAGTATAGCGGATATTAATTTATATCTCTTTTTAGTTAAATTATCACCGGGGTGATAAATTGTCTCCAAGAACTTGGCTCGTTTTGGAGCGATTGTCCCTGCAGAACTTGCATGTAAAAGTAGGTTTTTCAGTGTCCCATCTCATTAGCGTACAATTCATAATGTTTTCATGTATTTAAAAACTCTGCGAATTGAGACAATATCATATATCACTGATATCATGGCTGTCAATAATCGACTATCAAAAAAATTAAATATCGTCACCCCTAAGTACATCACCCCATACCCTGTGTAAGAGCAAAATCTAAGAGCAGTACATATATTACAGTTTGGGTACTGTTTTATCTTCAGTAATTTTTCTTCAAAGCAATGAGGATTTTATGAGGAAGTTGGAAATGTGTTGCAGGAGATATAGGTTCTTATAGGTTAATATAAGTTTTTTGGGGAAGGGAAATAAATGGATTCCCTGGGAGGCCTGAAATATTTGTTTGTGATGTGTTTAATCCTCATTGTTGTTTTGTCTGCGTCTCTTTCTTAGAATTTCCCTACCTGATGTATCTATTGCCCGTTGACAGTTTCGCCATTGTTCATTTTGGAGCCCCAGTGGTACTTGAACAATCCTGAAGTAGTTTCTTCTCACCTGTTGAAGTTTGGCCTGGTCGAGTTGCCCACGACCTACACCCGAAGAACTGCATCCGTTTTCTGCCAGTTCATCCTCAGTGAAAATTTGCCGTGCAATTTTGACAGCAAAATTCACCAAGGATGAACTAGCCCGCTGCAATGCTACCAGCTCCTGGACAGTGAATTGCTCATCTTCAACATTGTTCCTGGCATCGATAATGGCATCATCATCTATGATGCCCGGAACAATGTTGAAGTTACCTGGGAGAAGTTGTGTGATCATATTTTCTATTAAATTGAATCGTTGTCTTATGTATGCATTTGTGTTTTGTTGTTCCTGTCGAATTTCCCCCAATAATTGTAGAATTCTGTCGTCTTCCCTAAACATTAAATTTAAATCTACGATGTCTTGTTCTTGCATATTTGCTCCCTCCCCATTTCTGTCACCATTCTTTTCTCCATGAGTTTGAGCTCCGTCGTCATCTGTGTCATCATATACGCTACTTTCAGTCTCCATTTCTCTATGAACTTGTGCCCTGTCTTCATCATTTGTGTCATCTGTGTCTTCCGTGCTACCTTCATCTTTGTCGTCTTCATCTTTGTCGTCTTCATCTTTGCCGTCTTCACCTTTGCCGTCTTCATCTTTGCCGTCTTCATCTTTGTCGTCTTCATCTTTGTCGTCTTCATCTTTGTCGTCTTCATCTTTGTCTTCTGTGCCGTCACTTTCTCTACGTTCAACATTCTCTTTTTCTCCTTGAATTTCTGTCGTGCCATCATCTTTGTTGTCATCTGGGTTTTCCGTGCCGTCAATTTCGCTACCTTCATCTTGGTCGTCATCTGTTTCTTCTATGCTGTCACTTTCACTACTTTCAACATTCTCGACATTGTCATGTGCCCTTACCCTAGATAACACAAAAGCTTTTTTCGTTTTTGTTGTGTTTTTTTGCTTATCAGTGTTACCACGCTGAAAACAGGAAACAAAGGGCAGTATCATAGGTCATATGTCAAGAGTTGATAATTACATTGTATGCATTTTTTAAATACAATTTTTTTATTGTTTTTATTTAAAACTTAAAGTGGCAGTATCACCCTGATCAGAGCAGACTTTTGATAGGGCATATGCCTTTAATTGGTTAAAATCTAATGTTGGTAATTATCTTCAACATTATTAGGAAAATTGCAATTACTGCTGCCAAACATCACTTTGGCATAATTGATAAAGGTTATCAATGCATGTTTCAACATGTAGCTGAAACCTTCACAAATTGTAAGAATATTTAAGAAATAAATTTTGTCATATTTTTGTTCAAGCATGTACATTAACAGTATTAATCCAGCAATACTATTGGGTGTCTTTTTGGATGCCTTGTTTGCTAAATGGTCACCGTTTTTTAAAATTATTATTATTTTGTAAAACACATGCAAAAGTTAAACTTACAAAGAATTGCAAATCTAGATGCCCTATTTCCAGCTTATACTCTATACACCTTTATTTGGAAACATACATTTCAGTCTTCATGTTGGCACTAAATCTTTTAAAACCAACATAGCTTCACAAATTAGGCCTATGCTTGTATTTTATGAAAAATTGTTATGCATTTTTCTTTCTGTTGTGGTATGACAATTTTTAGACAATCTGGCAAATAATTATTGGTTTAAATTACCAATAATATTAATAACAATTTTTTTTCATATCCTTACTTTTTTTCCCTTTCCAGTCGTAAGTGGTCCTACCCTCATTAAGTCTCTGTCATGTGTGTTCAGCACTGTCCTGTCATCTAAGTACCCCAAAAAGAAAATAAATGTGAAAGTAATTAACACATCAGCAACAAGTGCAACAAACAGAAAGGGTAATTCTGAAAATGCATTTTTAAATGCATTTAATATTTGAGTTTTCAAAGTATGAATTTAAGATTAGTTTTAAAGATTAAATATGTTCCATGGTCATTGCATTTAAAATAATGTGTTAAAATGCTGTTTTTGTGGAACGTTGTAAATTGTCAAGTAACAAATCTCACAGGATAATACCATCCATGTACTGGGCATTATGTCATACACTAATTAAAAACAATGTATGTGCTTTCACAAGTAATGGTCCGATTTCAGTCCGCCAAAAACAGACAGGACAATCTGATTAGTCAGACGGCCATCCTTTTTTTAGGTACCCACCTGTTAAACATCTGTGACTATATAAGGGGCAGATCAATAAAAAAAAATTATTGGGGGCATAGAATCAAAAGCAAAATATTAGCAGTTATTTTTATGTTCTTTTTAATTTCCCCCCTTATTGTTTTTTTGTGTATCTCCTGCTTTCCCCAACCATTTTTAAACTGGCAATCTGACCTTGCTCTGATGTGTACTTACCCGACATGCAGAGAACTTTGGCAGGGAGCTGCACTCCCTGCCAATTCACTGTTACCAGAGAACCCACTTTTATTTCGTTGTGGGGGCCTTTGTAGTGTAACTCGAGAGTTCTGACCACTGCAGTTTTGTCGTCGGCAAAAAACAAAACCAAGCTCTCTTTCGGGACTGTACAAAATCAAAAGTACATGTAAATAACAATGTACTGTACATGTACCAGTTGCCAATACAACACACACACACACAAACCCCCACCCACATGTGTATTTAAGGGATAAGTTTATTTTGTTGCCTTTCATTTTGTTAGTAATTATATATATATAATATAAGTTGTATCTAGAATTAAAGCCTACTAGATGATTCAATAATGCAGATTTTTGTTTTACAATATACCGAGGTCTATTTTCAGGAATAATTTGTATTTTTAATGTTAGGGTTTTCTTTTATTCTCATTTATTTATACAAGTACAAAGCCTTATTTTATATTTCACTTTCTTCTGGTTTACATGTATTTTACAGATTGTTTAAAGGAAAATTATGTAACGGCAACAGTAATATTTGTGTATAACGGTCACCCATAATTAGTAATATTTAAGGTCTAGCCTAACTGTTTTGTGAATGTAATTTTCTCATTCCAGGATCCCACGCATTTCCCTCGCGCGCGCGCGTGTGTGTGTGTGTGTGGGGGGGGGGGGACACGACCGCTGGCCGGATACATTCAGACACATCCCAAACCCACAAATGTAATGTAATGGTTTCAAGTGAAAGTTTTTGCACGCAGGGAATTCAAATAGGCATAAATAAATAGTACGGTTCGTTAATGACACAATCATTGCTTATAACTGCAACACAAAAATAAAATTGGGATAAAAAATTAGAAATAAAACGTCGGCAAACAACGCATCTAACGTTAACATTTTATAGTTTAAAAAAAGTATATACACTGTATAGGCCTATGACTGAGTTACATTTTCCATAGTTAGATCAGCCTGGCTTGGTTTATATAAACATGGAGATATTGATAACATTAATATTATACTAGATGAAACATACATGGCGTGGGCCTGGCTTACCCTTCAGACGTTGCCTTAGGGTTGTCATTTTTATTGTCGCCATTTGTGCACAGGCGCGGCCTACACTGTACTGAGTTCAATTTAAGCGCAAGCAAGCTAATGTGGTATGTGAGCTTCTAGTGTTGGCGTTCCTAGCCACGAGAGGGCGCTGTCATGGGGAGCCCGTGGATGGAAAGAATGGAGAGGGAGGTCAAAGGTGAGGGTGGAAGGTTTTGGGGAAAAGACGGGGAAAGAGAGTTGGAAAAGTGACAAGGTAAAAGGGCGAGGGACTTTTGGGTGAAGAGTTGATCTTGGGAGATTGGAGGAAGATAATAAAACTGGCGGTGAAATGATCGAAGAATATCAACAAGTTATCCTGTACATTTATTGGATTGTTTGGCGTGGAATGACCCCCTTACGCTCCAAAGCGTTTCACTACAAATGGTAACACGGATGGGGTCATGTAAAATTTTGATGGTGCTGGAGTGCCGTTTCATGCCGTGTGTTACACAAGTGGACTGTCGCCATTGCTTTGGTGGTACACCGAGTGCTGTGTACTGTTAGTGGACTGAACGTGAAGTAACCTATTCTGTGTCCATCCAAGACAGTTTTGTGCGTGCAGTGGTTTCGCACATTCGTCGAGAGTTCGGCGGAGGATAACTGGGGATTGACACGACCACATCGAGTTACCGTCGGCTTGGACTTGGCTGAGGGCACGCAGGGTGCCACTAAACTATCAAGTGTCGGCGATCATCCAGAACTCAGAAGGCTATTTGTGGCAGTACTGCTGGCAGGACCACAGCAACGTGAAAGGCAGTTGTCAAGGAGAGACAAGACCAGTTGGTAGGATCAGCTAGGCTGCCATGATAAATGATTAGTTTTGATGAACAATTTGGAACATTACATCACATGTACAGCACGTGATATTGCACAAGATTATGCAGTAATTTTATTGTGCATTTTGATTGTATGATATATTGTTTAACTTTGTATATCTTATTAGGCCTAAGGTACATGTACATCGAGGTGACACACGTGCGTGTAGATTGCCTGTAGTTGTTTTGCATTCATAGTTTTTTTTTGGGGGGGGACGGTCTGTGTGGTGTAGTGGTAGTTTTATTTTACTTAGCTAGAGTAATAATATGCAATATGGCTACCTCGGAGGAAGGTGCGTTGGTACAGCTAGTGTCGTGCCTTTCTGATGCATTGAAGCAGAGCAGTGGTACCAGGGAAAGGCCAATTAAGCTCGATAGGTTCAAGGGGAAGCCAGTGAGTTCTGTAGACCCAACCCTCAAAGAGTGGTTGGATGAGGTTGACATTTATTGTCGACAATGTAACATCCCAGAAAAGGATAAGGCTCAGGTTGTGGTGGATCATTTAGCGGGGTCTGCTCGTATTGAAGTTAAAAGCCGAGAGGATGTCACGTCTGACTATTCTCTTCTGGTAAAGCTACTGCATAACCAGTTTGGGAGAGGGGAAACTTTGCAATCACTGCAAAAGGCGTTTTTCGAGAGGGGACAAGTCGAAGATGAGAACCTTATGGAATTCTCCCGTGGCTTGTTGAGGCTCTATGACAGAATTTTGCGCATTGCTCCTGAAGGGGAAAGGGAATTGCTAAAGAGTTTGAGAGATAAAACCCTGATAGGGCAGTTTGTGGCTGGGGCGCGGGGTCAGAGTGCACGCTTTGAGCTGAAAAAGGCTCCAGCTGGCTGACCTAAGTCAAAGTTTCAACCAATTTCGGGACAAGGCCTTTGAATTGTTCAAGGATTATGAAAACTCAACCAGGGTCAAGCATGGCCAAGTCCGCCAGTTGAGAGGCCTCATTTATGGGAGCGAGTGTTGATGTTGACGAGTCAAAGGCAAATGTCAGTACAAAGATTACATGTGCAGCGAATTGTGTGGACCCTATGCAGCAGCAATATTCAGCGATGATGAAATCTATGGGGATATGCAGGTACAACTCAACAAGCAGCAGGAACAACTTACGTTCTTAATGCAGTGCATGCTGCGCACGCAAGCGCAAAATCAATCTGTACCGAGAGGGAGTGTCCAGGGAGGTGTAACCAAATCATCAGTGATTTGTTACAACTGTAAGGAGCCTGGTCATATTAGATCACAATGTCCTCTCCTGGTGAAAACCACAGGAAGCTCAACAGTTTATCGGGGGGCACCAGATGGTACAGGGACAACTGGAGGGGAAAGAGCAGTTAAACTAACTGCCTCCATCGCCTGCGGCCGGGTGGTGGGGGAGGGTCAAACAAGGGCCAAGTCCAGTGTGAGATCATGTAATGAGGGGGTTACGGCGCCTGACCTATCTGCGGATGAGTTGTTAGCTAGTTTAGTTAAGGAGAGCCCTAAGGCTGAAGTCATATTGGCTGGGGTACCAGTCACATGTGTTTTAGATACAGGCGCCGAAACGTCCCTCATAAGTGCCTCTTTTTATCAGGAACATCTGGCAGACAAACTGAGCGGGCTGAAGCCGCTGGGGACTTACCTTGAGGTGTACGGTGTGGCGGGGTTGGAGGTTCCAATCGCTGGGTACATACACGTTCCTCTCACTGTTTTTCACAAAACTGTTGAGGCGCACTTTTTGGTGGTGAAAGATTCATGCAATGAAGGGTTGTTGAATTCAAAGAAAAGTCCAATACTGTTAGGATGTAATGTCCTGGAACTGCTGAAAGATGTGGTAGTAGAACAGGGGCAGAATTATACTGAGGCTTGGAATGTGGCCCTCCAATGGTATCGGCTTTCAAGGGCACAACCTCATCCGAATAAACAAAGGGTTCAGGGGTCGCAGGTCATGCCATTGGCTGCACGCACTGGTAGGCATGGAATAACTATTCGCCCTAGGCAGGTAATGACAGTACACTGTTACATTAGAGATCATGTGCATGTCCTTAGGAACAAAGTGGTTATTGTTGAGAGCATGAAATCAGATGCACATCCTGAGGGGGCGAATAATCTAAGTGCTGCGGCCAGGGTGTTTGACTCTTGTCAAGTAACAAATGGAAAGACAGTAAAGGTGCTGGTGGCTAATTTGGGGACACAGTCTTGGGTAATTCCCCCTTATACGAAATTAGCTTCAGTTATTGAAGCATCCATGTCAAACTGCATTGGGTTGGAATCCTCGTCCGATGGTATCGAGGTACATGTCAATCATGTGTTGGTTGAAGAAACTGTGGACTTGAAGGGGGAGCTCTCTAAGCCTGACTCAAGGGGAGGGGTAGGAGGAGTGCCTAAAGAGGTGTTCACATTTTCAAATGGTGAGAATTATGAACTACCTCCAGGGTTGAGTTTGGAGTCGTCTTTCCTGAATGAGGATCAAAAGGAACAAGTTGTGAAACTTATCCAGAAGCATGATTCAGTCTTTTCGAAAGATGAGTTTGATGTTGGTTATTGTGACAAAATACCTCACAAGATCAACACAATCGACAACCAATCAGTGAACCATACAGCAGAATTCCCCACACTGTGTTCAGGAAGTTAAAGCGCTCTTGCAAAAGTTGTTGGATCAGGGAATCATTAGGCGCAGTGAGAGTCCGTACGCGAGTGCAATTGTACTGGTGAAAAAGCGGGATGGGTCCTTGCGCCTGTGCGTAGACTACAGGAAATTAAATGCAAAGGGTGTTCGTGACTCCTTTCCCTTGCCGCGTATCGAAGAGTCGTTAGAGGCTTTACAGGGCGCTAAATATTTTCGGCTCTTGACTTAGCACATGGTTACCACCAGGTGGCCATGGATCCCAGTTCTGTAGAAGACTGCATTTCGAGTGCCCTTTGGGCTTTACGAGTTTACTCGAATGCCCTTTGGGTTGGCAAATGCACCAAGTACGTTCAGAGGGTAATGGAGCAGTGTCTTGGGGACATGAATTTTGTCTGAGTTATTGATATATCTAGACGATATATTGGTGTATTCTTCTTCATTAGAAGAACACTTGAAGAGGTTGGACAAGGTTTTGTCAAAACTTGCAGAATTTGGACTGAAGGTTAAGGGCAAAAAGTGCAGTCTCTTCCGCAGTGAAGTTGCCTATCTGGGCCATGTTGTCAGTGCCAGGGGAATCTCAGTTGATAAAGACAAAATCCGACGCATAGAGGACTGGCCTGTTCCGCAAGGAGCAGCTGAATTACGTTCGTTCATGGGACTGGCGGGTTATTATCGGCGTTTTGTCAACGGCTTCGCAAAGATAGCAGCCCCGCTTCATGCTATTTTACCTGCAATCACTAAGGAAACATAAACCCATTGATAAGTTTGCTTGGAATTCCGAGGCACAGACTGCGTTCGACAAACTAAAACTAGTGTTAGTGCAAACTCCGTGCTGAAATACCCTGACTTTAGACAGCCATTCGTACTGGAAGTAGATGCGTCATTAAAGGGGCTTGGTGCTTGTTTGGGGCAGAAAGATGAGGAGGAGACTGCATCCGATCGCTTATGCGAGTAAAGGGGCTTGCACGAGGTGCAGAGTTGAAGTACCCAAATTTTAGCTCCTTCAAGTTAGAACTTCTGGGTTTGAAGTGGGCAGTTGTGGATAAGTTCAGGGATTATTTGGTTGGGGAACATTTACAGTCTTAACTGATAATAATCCACTGTCGCACCTAAACACAGCCAAGCTGGGGCTAGCGAAATGAGGTGGGCAGCTCAACTGGCGGCGTTCAATTTGACATCGTATATAGATCGGGGAGCAGCAACAGGTGCGCAGATGCGTTGAGTCGGTACCCTGGGCACTGCTCGGTGGAGGCAGTGGCCGGAATATTTCTTAAGAAACCCATTCTACGCCATTTCCATTGCTGATTGGAGCATGTAATGTGTGCATCGAGTTATACAAAGCAAGCACCCGAGGGTGCAGGTCCTCCGGGTATTCCCATCCTGGTCATCAGACCAAATGGCAGTTCTGCAACGATCGGATCCAGTGTTAGGTACTATTTGGGAACGTTGGGACAAGCGATGGTCACCAGGGAGGTGATTCCTGGAGCGCCGAATGACTCACCAGAGTTAAGACGCTGGTTATGGCAGTGGTCCACTTTGTTCAAAAGGACGGGGTTCTTTGTCGTAGAGTGGAAGATCCAGTTCTTGGGGAGGTGTTTCAGATACTCTTGCCTGAAGGCATCCGCTTTAAGGCTATTGAGGGTTGTCATGAGGGATGGGGACATCAAGGAGTAACCCGCTCGTGTTCTCTTCTCAGGAGGCGGGTTTATTGGCCTAAAATGGCTTCTGATGTCAGAGCCCATATCCGGAAATGTGAGCGTTGTGTCAGGGCAAAGGTGTCTGAACCAGTTCCCAGGGTTCCAATGCGTCATTTAATGGCGTTCAGACCCTTGGAAGTTCTAGCTGTTGACTTTGTGAAGGTCGATAGAGGGCGTGGGGGATACGAAGATGTGTTGGTCATGACCGACGTTTACACCAAGTACGTGCAGGCAGTGCCTTGTAGGGACCAAACGGCACAGACTGTAGCCAGAGCACTGCGGGATAATTGGTTTACACGGTTCGGAATACCAAACAGATTGCACAGCGATCAAGGCAGAAATTTTGGGGAGATTGTGCGCGAATTGTGCGCTGTATGGCATTAAGAAGTCGCGAACGACGCCGTATCACCCTGAAGGGAATGCTCAGGCAGAGCGATTCAATCGTACGTTGTTCGGATTGATCAAATCGTTCAGTGAGACAGAGCGCAGCAAGTGGCCGGATTTTCTGCCGCATGTAGTATTCGTATATAATTCTACCCCCCATTGTACTACAGGTGTAGCGCCATTTACACTGATGTTTGGGAGAGAACCTTTGATTCCTCTAGACCAGATTCTGGGGCGTACTGATATAAATTGGGATCAGGATTTTGTTAGGCAGCAATCAGAGTTGTTGGAAAGAGCAGGTGTCCTGGTGAGGGAACGGATGGAGCGGAGGCTCATCAGAATGAAGTGGCTCACAATGCCAAGGCCAATGCTGTGCCATTGCCGGTAGGGTCATGGTGCTCCTAAGGAAATGTGCTTTCAGGGCCGACATAAATTAGAGAATGTATACGACAGAGATTCGTATACTGTGTTGTGGAGGAAACGAACAAAATGATGTTTATCGAATCCGCCCAGTTAACGGTGGACCAGAAAACTGTAAGTCGTAAATACTTACGATTAGACCCTTTGGCGGTGACAGAGCCAGGTGATGAAAGTGACTCCTCCGACAGTTCAGAATGGGACCTGGTCATTACTAAGGCTAGCATTCCAAACTCAAATGGAGTTGATAAAGTGGTAGACCCTGAAATAGTAGGGGAGGCCTCTATGGATTTGTTGGGCGGAATGGTTCAACCCAGACGATCTCAGAGAACCACAAAAGGGATGCATGGTAACCCGCACAGACTGCCTCGTTCAACATTAAAGTAATATTCAGAGTGTGTTCACTTAGTAGTGGTCATGGTTTCCAGGTGTGTTCTGTGGAAGTGGCTTGGGGTATCCAGCCTTCCTGTGAGCAAACCTGACCAACTCCTGCTGATACTCGGTCTGAATTAACTTTGGTGATCCTTTTTAATTCACGCAGAATTTCGTAGTCTGCAATGGGTTGTTTGGTTCTCTGTGTGCACGTGTGTCACTGGCATTGTACGTAATGTTCTAGGATTTTGTTTTTATGTCCTGTTCTACATGGCCGCATTCAACCTGATGGTATTACCAGGTTTTCTGGACTATAATTCAGTCTTTTCTTTTACCTAAGTCAGTAATGACTAGTTTTGTTAAACAGGCAGTCCTGGGTTCCTTGTGTTGTGGATCTACTCGTGGGAAGAGGCTTGGGTATCCAGTCTTCCTCAGGGCAGTGAATACAACCGGGAGGAACCAGTCCTGCTATGGTGTGTAAAATGTAGAAACTTACCAACAAAATTGTATTAACAAATCTTTTTGTTGTCAATATTCTTGCAGGTTTGCAGGAAGCCGTGGTGGTGGGTTTTTGTTTTGGAAGGATTTGGGGTTATCCAGCTTCCACAGAGCAACCACCACGCCCAAGGGCATCATAAGGCTGTATGGGTGGTTTTGTATTATTTGGGCATAGTTTTGTAAAAGATTAAGAAATAGGCGACGGTTTGTGTATGAAGTACAGTTGCAGCGAGGCATGGTTCAGTAACGTGTCTTGGGAGGGCGGGCTCTAATTACAAGGATTCAGGAAAACCCAGGTCGTTATCTCACAGAGTTGGGAAAGATTCAGCCGACTGTACTTGTAGTTGATTTGGGGACGAATGACCTGTGTTCAGAAGGTATCAAGTCCTAGTAAAGTACATGCCTCACTATGTAAATTTATTGGAGATCTTCAAAATGGGGTGTACATCCAGAGGCAGTAGTGTTCCTACCGGTGCTACCTCGCTCTTAGGAATAATCAGGTCTCACTAGAAATGTTTAATGAGAGGGTTGAGATTTTTAACAATATGTTGGAGTGTGCAACTTTCGTAGAGGATGGATGGTGGGTGTGGCACCATCGGGGACTAAAGCATGCACGCTACAACTTGGATGGCGTGCACCTCAACCAATTAGGGATGGTGCAGTATGAGATCACTCCGACAGCTTTTGAAATTCTTTGAATTTCGTGTTTAGTAGTTCTTATTTTATTTGTATTGACAAATACAGGGTTGGCTGGTGGAATTTCTAAAGTTGTTTTAGTAAAAAGAGGACTAAAGGCATTTGGTGGCAGTTATATTGTTTATTAATGTTCTTAGAGTTTGGATTTAAATATTTGTTTTGTTAAACTTAACTGGTTCCAGTTTGAAAGGTCGAAGAAATCGATCTCCAGGGTAGATCATTAAAAGTAGAAATTTGTGGTATGTGAGCTTCTAGTGTTGGCGTTCCTAGCCACGAGGGGCGCTGTCATGGGGGAGCCCGTGGATGGAAAAAGAATGGAGAGGGAGGTCAAGGTGAGGGTGGAAGGTTTTGGGGAAAAGACGGGGAAAGAGAGTTGGAAAAGTGACAAGGTAAAAGGGCGAGGGACTTTTGGGTGAAGAGTTGATCTTGGGAGATTGGAGGAAGATAATAAAACTGGCGGTGAAATGATCGAAGAATATCAACAAGTTATCCTGTACATTTATTGGATTGTTTGGCGTGGAATGACCCCCTTACGCTCCAAAGCGTTTCACTACACTAAGATAAGCGCGACGCGAGCAAGCTGAACTTGGCAATGACCAATGTACATTGTACATTATCTTGGTTACATGTTAGAGTTGTGGTAGTACGTACATTCATCGGGCACGTTTGTCATCCGCTTCTTGACAGAAATTCTTTATTTTATTTTATTATTTTTTCTGGACTTTTCCACAGCTTATTTTAATGCACCTGGTTGAAAATAATACGCAAAAAAACGATTGGAATAACATAAATAAAAAGCACGGTGCGTACTAGAACAAGTCGAGTTGCAGCCAGCTGGTCCCTGTAATTTACCCGCCTCCATACCCAAAAGCGTGACGTCAGATCTTTGGGCTACCGGCCTGGCGCGCTAGCAAGTACACACACGTACACACACACGCACACATTCTCATAACAGTTGCAATGGCCGAGTCTGTGTCAAGACCAATGTTCCTTTAACTGCGCGTATATAATGTACATGTAATAAGTGCAAAATATCCATGTCGGCTTGCGCTTACATGTACCAACGAACGGGTCAGGGATATGTGTCGTGTGTGCATGCTTTAAACGTGGTCGTCCGATAACCAATATGCTACTTAAAAGCTCAACGGACACATGGATTTTCGGACGAAACGTTCAAAGTTCAACAATAAACCCTTTCACGGTAATATGTGCCATGTTTTGACGGGGCCAAAATTGTTTATTTCAAACATTCGTTGCCGTCTGCGACCAGCGCTCGAACTTCACGTACACACAGACGCGTTTTTTGCCCCATCAAAAGCATGGCACATATTACCGTGAAAGGGTTTATTAGGCATATGATTGCCGAAAATTTTCTAAATGTTGTTTGATAGTCCTAATTGTCGAGTTAGAATCTTATATAAACTTGGGTTTGTCTTTGTCAATATGCATTTCAGTATAATGTCACACACTGTTACTTCAATTGTATTTTTATTTATTGTATTGCATAAAGGTTTTGTTGAATTGATTTTAAAAAGTACGTTTAATGACGACAGGGGTATAACTTGTGATTAGGCCTAATGCAGTGTCTGCGTTGCTAAGGCCTAAAAGATTCTCAGGTTTCTGTCCATCAGACATCGGTGCGGCGACGTGCTTTTTCTGTAATTAAAATTATTTATTTTATTATTTTATTTTGTTTGTGCAAACATACGTGACGCCTTGTAAACGTGGAGACCAGAAACCGGAGACCATTTTGACAACTTTTTGTAACAAACAAAATGCAATACATGCGTTGCTCATTTTACCTGTCCACCCATGGCCAACAGGATTACTGGGCCTGTTTCCAAGGAATTATTAAGAAACTTTGTGACTTGCCAATAAGTATCCTTTGCAGACTGCATCAGTTGAAATATCCATGAGGTGCTGCATTTCGCGATGCTGATCATTAGCTCATAATGTTAATGTGAAAAAACCCGGATTCATTGTTTGTGTCTCCCTGTTTTATACACACTACCGTACAACAAATCAGTTCACGGAGCAGACCGAAACCATATTTTGCAAAATATAATTTCAATAAATTTAATTTTTCCCCTTAATTTTTGAGTCCCTCGTCAGGAGGTATTTTTATGTTATTGTTATTGTTATTGTTTACCTTTAATAGGTTCAAAAACAGTACAGTTCCTTTAATACTTTAACAAATCAATTAACAAATCAAATTTTTTGGGGTGTATTAAGCTTTATCTGAGGAGAGTATTTACAAACGTAATAAAATAATCTCTCTTGAATTTTTGTTGGTCCTGAAAGGACCGTTTGTTTTGTTTTGAAGTGTGATGGGAACCTAGTAGCCTGATGCTTGACCCTGCCTCTCCACGACTTTCAGGATAACGTTATGAAGGTGTGAGATATATGACCTGCATTTGCCACTGTTACTTTGGTTCTCCAAAATTCCTCGATGCCATCTATGAGCTGCTGTTGGGTCATTGGCAAAAAAATTTCCGGGAGGAAGTGTTTCAGCTCCGCCCACAAATTTTCAATTGGGTTCATGTCTGGACTTTCAGGGGAGTTTTCCACCAAGGAATGTCAAGGGCGACCATCTCTCTTTGCGCTCTGCCACTCGTGTGTTTTGGGTCATTATCCTGTTGAAAACGACAGCCATCAGGGAAAACCCTTGTTATGAATGGGTGAAGTGTGTTCCGTAGTATCTCGGTTGAGTAAAACTCGCCGTCCATTATTCCTCAAATATCAGCACTTGGGTTTGCTCCTCGCTTAGATATCCCACCCATACATGGACCTTACACGGATGCTTGGGTTTTACCCGAAGAGTTCGTGGCTGTCCCGTTTCCTGAAAAGAACACTTGAGATGTCTTTGAATTTCGACCGAGCACTCGATCAGTCCAACTGACATCATCGAAGGTTTCGCCTCTCTCTAAGCAACTTTGGGCGAATTCTAGACGCTTCGGGCGATTAGCATTCCTGATTAGCTGACAATATCGCGTCCCTGACCGTTTCCCATCCAGGTGCTTTCGGATGCGTTTGAGCGCCGATATCGAAAGAAATTCTCTCGTTTCATTGAGGATAATGGTTTGCAGCTCCTCTGCATTTAGCTCGTTGTTGGCCGTCAAGCTGCGGTCTATAAGATTCTGAATTGCAGCAGTACACTTTGATCTTCTTCCGGATCTTGACCGATCTACTATACTACTGTCCCTCTTGATCTTACGGATGAATGAGTTCACCCCACTCTTAGAAACAATAACTCCATCATCTGGAAGATTTGCCTTAATGGTGTTGGCTGAAAACCCTTGTTGGTGCATAAGTGAATTTTTTTGTCGTGTAAAAACGCCAAACCGACCCATAACTACATGTACACACGTTCACATCCAACTCAATACAGCACATGCACGCAGTTTTACAGCTGACTTTTTTTCGACTGTGCAAATCCCTCGCGTGGAATTTGCGAAATGCATGCCAATAAAATGAAATGGTACATGTATGCGGAATAAACTTACATTTTGTCCTAAGCGAGATAAAACCTGTGATTAAAAACTGTACACTGCACGGATTACAACGTATTTTGAAGTAAGCACAAGTGAATATTTTGAAGATTGTTTAATGAAAACTTTCATTCGTAACCAAATTTCCATTAAAATGAAAATTTAAATTTACTTCAAAACAATTATTAAAAGTGGACTTCTGATTAACCCTAAATACTTTTAATCCGTTCATGTACAATTCTCCTTTTCTTAATGAACACTTTACATGTAGATATATTTATAATTTTAAAAGTATTTTAAATATTGTTCTCTTACCCATTCATGTTCTTCCGTTGTATAGCTCTCTTAAAGTGGCTTAATACTTTGTTGATCCTCAAAATCATGTTATTCTGAAGTCATGTTTTGATTTTGAAATTATAAACATTTTACATTATTTATTATTCAAATGGTGTACAAGTTAAGTTTTGTGATTTTCTTTTTAAAATTAGTTTTGCAATGTTTTTAATATAGGCCTAATGAAAACATGAACCAGTCATTGGAACCTCACCAAATTTCCCATACACAAAGTATTTTGTCTAAAAGGAACTGCACAAATCGGGCAAAAGTTCTTATCTTTATGAAGAAAAAAAAACGTTTAAAAAACCGCGTCAGATTTCCAGTCTGAATTTGGGCTGCAGTTGAACATGTTTCAAAGCAACAACAACAAAAAAATGCCGACGCTTGGGTCTGAGGTGACGCCCTCACAAAAACAGAAACCTGAGACTTTTGTTTGTTTTTGTTATTTGTTTTGCCTTATTATGATTGATGCAAATAATTACTTTTTAATTACTGTATGAATACATTGCTGTTTAAATTTTGTTTTGTTATTGAAATAACATTGAAATAAATGTCGTTGGAGAAACACGATAGTTCTAGAAATGAATTAATGTGTTTGAAACTTTAGAAACTAATTAATCTTTTTTAAGTGAGGGCTGTTCAGGTGCCATCTTGATCGACGTACTCTCGACGCATATTTCTTCTAAAAATGTCAATATTAGCTTACGCTAACATAATTTCTCTCCAGTTTCTGGTCTTATAGTTGATATAATCAGTACGGTGATGCGCGTTTCGTATATTTTCTTTAGTAATCTTTTTGCCAACCAGTGAAAACGTGATACATGTATGAATTATTTGGTTATATTGAAACCAGACCCAATTTCCATAAAGTATAGTGGCAAGACCACATTGATTGGGCAAAAGTTCACACCCGATGTCAAGAAAGCAGTTTAAAAACAGCACGGCAGTATTTCATTCCCATCGGTAAAAACAAAGTAAAATAAAAACGCAGATGCTGTGGTCTGAGACGACGCCCGCGGAGAGCACAAACCGGAGACATTTTTTTACCTTAAGTGTGAAGGTAACCGAAATATTCAATACAAAATAAATCATACTCCCATACAGACTTTGTTGGATATTCCCCATCTAGAAAATCACTGGACATTTTGTATGTTTTTTTTATCTTCTTCATATGCTGAAATTACACTTTCAATTTCGGGTAGAGATTTCCAAATCCTGGCTTTTACTCTAATTTGTAGGCTGCAAAAAATGCACATTCCCATACCCTGGTCTTTGATTAAGAATAAACACGAGCGTAAAAACAATTGTTGATGGGAATGTATTATCAATAGCCCATTGATGCTCTTCATTTCTGGAATTTTGCATTTTTCTTTGTACGCTGCGAAGTTCACCTCGGAGGAACAGCCACTACATGCCGTTGGAAATTGAATGTGTTGCAGCCTGTCATTAAAAGCAGATGTAACATAACCTCATAAGCTAAACATGCCCAAAACTTCGCTTGACTTACCTTCAGTCTTATGTGGATTAACATGAGACGGCGTTTATTCTAATACCATAGCGGCTGGGCGCGATTTAATTTTATAATGAGCCAAAAAATAAAATAAAATTGTGACACTCCATATGAGCGGTTTTTTTGGAGGAGAAACACTCTTTGCATCACAACACTGTAAAACTTACCATAATTTTACGGCGTTGAGTGTAAATTACCGTAATCGTACCGTTTTCATTGTTTTACAGCCGAAACCTGTTTATGGCCGCTCCCATTGCACTATGGGATATATCTGACCTCAATTTGACCTAGTTTTGTGCTCGAATAATTTCCAATGTGAAAATGGGTTATTTTATGAAATTTTACATGTTTACTGTTAATGTTTTAATACAAAGGTATGATTTTGAAGTGCGCTTCTCTACTATGTTGATGTCAAAAATACATTCAAAAATTGAAAATATTGAAATATAGATTATAATGTTATGCCACCATGACTAAAAGAGTAGTATGTGTGCCGCAAATCATACCCGGTTTGTGGAGGAGCAGTAATTTGTGTTGCAGTGATTTTGTGCAGTTTGTAACGGCAATCCACCACAGTCCACCACAGTGCAGTGAGCAATGTGGGAGGAGTTTAACACTGTGGCGGTGGAGCACCATAATTTTGTTTGTTGTACAATTTTTTTCTTCCATTTTTTTTTTTTTTTTTTTTTAATGACGTCATTTCGGCCAAGTAAAAAAATTGTTATTCCACTGCTCCACCAGCAACAAAGTGCAAAACTCCTCCAAAAGTGCAAAACTCCTCCATTGCTCACTGCACTGTGGTGGATTGCCGTTCAAACTGCACACCTGCTCTCCACAAACCGGTATGATTTGCAGCACACATGATTGAAATTTTCGTGATTGAAATTTTTCCAATTTGTTTTCAACAGAATTTTCACTGCAGACAAACGGCAGACAAAAATACTGCAGTTTGAGGAGTTTTTTAAACTGAGTAGTTTGTCTGCAGTTTGAGGAGGAATTTGCATTGGGGAGGAGGATCGCCATAATTTTTTTGATGGCCAAATTCAAATTTTTTTTAAATTATTTATTTATGACGTCATTTTGGCCAAAAATTTTGTGTGTTACCACTCCTCCCCAATGTGCAATTCCTCCTCAAACTGCAGACAAACTACTCAGTTTAAAAACTCAAACTTCAGTATTTTTCTGCCGTTGTCTGCAGTGGAGGAATGTGGTGCCATTACAAACTACATATCCCCAAACTGCACACAACTGCAGACAAACTCCTCAAACTGCAGACAAACTGCAGACAAACTGCCTCCTCCACAACAGTTGGTCGTAATGCGGCACATGATTAAATTTTTTTTATGACGTCATGTGTTTTTGTTTCACACTGCTCCTCATTCCTCCTCAAAATACTGGTTGAGACACGTCTGGGCGCGCGCGTGAGACACGTCTGGACAAAGTGCAAAATCGTCGCCCATTGCGCACTAACACGTCTGGGCGCGCGCGCGTGAGACACGTCTGGGCGCGCGCGTGGAGGTGTGCTCCTCAATGTTGGTCGTAATGCGGAACACTCTCACTGCACTGCTCCTCATTGCTCCTCAAAATACTGGTTGAGACACGTCTGGGCGCACGCGTGGAGGTGTGCAGTTTGTGTGGTGGAGGGTAGTGCGCAAGCCTGCAGCATACATATTGATGATTTCAGGCAAGTTGAGAAAGAACGACTGTACATGAAGCTATTCAAGTATGATTTGTTAAATATAATTTTAACACCAACAGCAATCTTTACATAAATATATTTTACAGATGGTTTTTAAAATTGGTTTTAAATTAAAAACATTTGATAAACTGAAAACATTTATTATTATTATTATTGTTATTTTAAAATTTAACAAATTCGGGGCCTTTAGAACATTTAATAATAATAATAATAATAATAATAACAAATAACAAATAAGTCCAATAAAGTTAACACTTTGTACGGGACATGTTTCTAAACACTAAAATAAATTTAGTTGAATGAAGCTACTCAATCCAAATTTATGTAATTTAAAACATGTTTTGTGCATATATTTATTGTTCTATTTTATCATTCCTTTGTGAAATAATTTTCTGTTTCAATTTAGGAAAAGTTCTCTTTCTTAAATTCCACACAAAACTGTAAATGTACAACATTATCGGAAACAGCAATCATACTGTAAAATAAAATAGAAAGCATAGCATTGGTAATTCTCTATAATTAACATTACTGACATTTTAAGTGAAATAATGTTCTGTTTGAATTTAGGAAGAGTTGTCTTTCTTTAAGAGTAAAATTGTACAAATTGGTACAACATTGTCGGAAACATCAATCATACTGTAAAATAAGACAGAGAAAGCATCGGTAATTCTCTATAATTAACATTTCCCAAGTCAAATAAGTTGAATTCAGGAAAAGAGTTCTCTTTCTTAAATTCCAAAGCTGAAAATTTCACCAAGTAAATCTTTGAAATAATTTAAATATGGGGAAGAGTTTTTCTTTCTTAAATTCCATATTACCAAAACATACAATATTACAGAGTTATCTGAAGAGTACTAATTAGTGTAAAGTGTTCTTTCTTAAAATTCATGTAGGGTGATCAGCCGCTTCTTGAGTAAATATAAGATGTCCAGTTTAAAAAATCTGGAAACTTTCACATTCAACAATATTACAAATATAAAAGAGTAAATATATTGTATAGCACTGGTTACTTTCTGTTCAGAGAAACACAAGAAAAGGCATAACATTCGTACAGTCATGTAATTCTACATTACTGATATTTTTAAGTTAATTTTCTGTTTGAATTTAGGAAAGAGTTCTCTTTCCACAAAGCTGAATATTTCACTGGATATTTTTGTTATTCTGTATAAAATTAAAAAGGGCTGATAGCATTGACAAGTTTGAATTCACCAAAAACACATTAGAATGGATCCAAGCTTGTTTAGGCAGTTTATTGGATCCTTCATCGCTGCTTGTTGGTCATATGTGTTGTTAAGCAGTACATGTAGGTATCCAAGATGAAGCGAACATATTTAAGACTGGGTCATCAGTTGGAAATAGCTCTCGTCTTGGAGGTGTAAAACATCCCTACAGGAAAAAACCAAAAATTAAAACTCATTTAAAAAAGATAATTCTTGAATAACTTTGGTGTTCAAAGGGTGTGTAGTGTCAAACAACTTTTAGAATTTGTACATATCGTTTGAGTCTGTTTCACAGAACAAACAGCAACGTTGATCTTTTATGAAATTTAAGACAGTTTCTACAGAGGGATGTATGGTATTAATGGTAAATTGCTGTAAAGTGTAATATTTTTGAATTTAGGAACAAGGTATTTGCCGAATTCTAGATCGCATCATATTAGAACAATCTGTACTCAGTCATTTAAGACGAAAAGTATTTGAGGAACAACCATCATGCATGTTAATGTTTGGTCTTCATAGACAACTTGGACTTACATAAATATGAAGTCAAAACAAAATTTTGGGAATGCCAACAGGAAATAAATGTGTTAAGAAATTATTCTACTTTAGCAAAGTCTCTGCTAGTGATGACTACACCTGCCATTTAAAATATCTTCTAAAAACCAAATACCTTTTAAAACAGACATGTACAGATTGATTTCTAAACAATTCATTCAGGATTATAACAAAGTTATTAAAATGGATTTTACTGATTTGCAGGGGTTTATGCTCAAAATGTGGGCCAAGTTTTTAACGAGAAAACTTACTTTTTTCCCCTCATTGAACTCCAATCTTTTATACAGCACTGATGTCATCCTAGGCCTTGATTGCATTGTAGTCATTACTCTCAACAATCTGTACAAAGATGAAGTTGCACATTATTTTCCCAACACTCATTCTCATGGTTGGGTGACCACAGAAGTCTGTATCATTGCATACAATCCATTTTCTTATTCCCCCTGATATTGTACTCTTAAAAACAATGAAACGTGCAGATTTCTACAAATGTTTGAGATTTTCCTTGAAAAAATAGCAACATAATTATTAACATAGATCTACCTAATGGGCACTTGACAGAGGTTATCAAGAATTAGACAAGTCCTTCTAAAGGTTTAATAAAAATCTATACTACATGTGGGGTTCAACAACTAAACTATGTAAACATTAGTGTCATTTAAAGCAGTTTCAATTATACACACAAAAAACTTTTGCAGGGAATACATGATTTTGGAATCCCTTCAAACTAACTTCCATCTTTGTGATTATACTTGTACATGTAGGTAAAACATTATTCTGGAATCTAGGATTTCAAATAACTGTTCAACTCATTTCAATGTGTTCATTAATTAACATTTCAGATTTGTTTGCTTTCATATTAATCATGGCCATGAGCGCCTAGTTTTTACACATTTTGTAACACAACAGTGGCCAACACTGCATTGCTTAATCACATTAAGGTTTGGGTCGATTGCAGACTGGTTTCTTCAAGAGAGAAAATATACTTGTAGAAGCAGCTTTACTGGTGATAAAATACCCATGTCATACCTTCCTTCCTTTAAGTTGCTAAACCTGATAGGTAGAATGTTAAATACAACTGCCACTTGTCTATTCAAATATGAAAAATATCAGATTTTCCTTTGAAGATGATAGAGGACACACATAAGGAGGTAAAGTGTAGTCCTGTGAGGATTAAATGATATTTTGTTTTGTTGGTAAATTATCAAAATTTATTTAACTTGGGTGAAAAGCAAAACAAACATTTTTAATAATAATAATATGCTGACTAGCATTTAAAGGGAAGGTGCAGTTTGGTCATGACCACATTATCTGAAAGATATGTTACAGTTGTGTTCTTTTCTCAACATTAGACCTATTGTGATGAAACTTTCACAGGTTAGTTTATATGATTTATGATATTTCTTGAAAACTGGAGGATTGCAATGGACGTGGGAAAGAATGTCGTATCCGGCCGCCACTTTTTAAAGATTGTTATTATTTTAAAAAAAATGTTTTGCAACCACTAACTAGTTAACAAATGATTCTATCGATTATTTGGCGTACAGAAAGCAAAAACTATCTATAAAATCAACTTTTACGAGGATGGTTTCAGGCTTTATTTCCTTATAAAAATCCTTCCATCAAAAATAAAGGATCCTACTACAGTTGCCACTGCGCATGTACAATGACCGTGTTGGTCATATGGGGAGTTGACAAGATCAGACTGACATGACTGAGGGAAGTCATCGTACCCAAAAATGCCTGATTTTCATGAAATAAATATCCTGGAATAATTTGAAGTATATGTCCATCATCATCCATATATGTTCTTCCACCTTACCAGGTAGGTAAGATTACATTATTGGTTATATTTAATGAAAAATAGTGGCGACCAGATACGACATTCTACCCTGGACGTGCATTACCAATGTTGTTCCTTCCCTTTAATGATAATATATCTCAAACTTACACTACGTTTCACAGAAATCCCTCAAGTTGACACATCCTGCTATTTAGACTGTCCATTCGACTGAAGAGATTTTCACAGGTTGAACAGGACAAAAGCTTGATGTTTTTGTGTTTCTTTTCATGCCCTTTTAGGTTGTCCGGTACGCGTGAATGTTTTTTCACAGTGTGAACAGGACAAAGCTTGATGTTTTTTGTTTCTTTTCATGCCGCTTTGGGTTGTCCGGTACGCGTGAATATTTTCACAGATGTGTGAACAGGACAAAAGCTTGATGTTTTTTTGTGTTTCTTTTTCATGCCGCTTTGGGTTGTTTGGTGCGCGTGAATGTTTTTCACAGTGTGAACACTGGAAAAGATTATTGGTGGAAACATCATTCTGCAAGAAAAATAATAATAATAATAATAAATAGTCAAAAAGTAGTACCGGGCCTTGTATAAAACATTTTTGATAATTTAAGTTTTACAAAAGATCATTCAACATTTTAATTCGTCTCAGTTTCACTCACCATTGGAACTCGAGGTCGTGCTGCCAATTCTTCAGCCACACGGGAAGGAGACGCTGGTACGTCTTCAGCCACAAACGGACTGCTCTCCTCTTCCTATTGAAATAATAATAACAATAATAATAATAAACAATAATCAATACAATACAGAATAATATATACATCTTTCCCGGCATCCTAAAACTTCAGTAAAAGCCATTCCTTTTAATAGACCGCCCCTACATCCTTAAAAATATATTTGTAAAATAAATAAATAAATATATTAAATAAATAAATAGCATAACCCCACCTCTACGCATTCAAAATAGTAAAATGAAGGGCGCCCTCATTTGGTGAAAATATTTGACGGACTACACCTACATTCTTGACAAAAATAGCGTAACCCTACCCCTTTAATCGTATCAAATCATATCAACATGCCTCCACCCATATACACCTTTTATCAATATTTAAAAAAGTAAACTAATACTAAAATATCCTACGGCGTGTAGTCAGACCTAATTTTAACGTTAATGATTTTTTAAGTGATGAGGTTGTCTCATCTACAAGAAAATACAAAGAAAAGAAAAGAAAATGAAATCTTCCTACCTCATCAAAGAACGGTTCGCGACTGCCTCCTGCTGCGATGCAGTAGGATGTGGTGTTAAAGGCCAGTATTCATCTTTCAGCAGCTCGTCATCGACTATCCATTCTCCTAACAGTTCATCCGCTATTTGTTGGACTGCCTCCTCCTCCTCCTCCTATGCGGTAGGGTGTGAACTGTTAAAGGGCCAGTATTTATCTTTCACCCTCGTCATCGACTATCATTGCATAGCTTCTTGCTGCGACAGCGTCGGATCCTGACTCGAAAATGGCCAATTCAATTCAAAATCCTCCATAGTCAGAGAATTATATCTATACAGTCCTATACTTTACATGAGCAACGCAAAGTGATTGCATAATACACGATGTTGTCTCATTGTTGTTGGAAAACAGTGCAACAAAAGATCAAACCCATTCACCCCAAGGAGTTCCATATATAAATAAATAAACAAATAAAGTAAAAATAACAAAACTGAAGCCATGTTAAATGATTTTCGTTCTAAATCTAAGCAACAACATCGGCTCATATGTCATACACCAACATTCGGTAATCGTTAGGCTTTTTATCACCAAACATTAACTATCAAAGTTATCGTTCATTCCTTACACAAAATAAATGGTACGGTCCACTATTTGCCGCGAAATGTAAAAGTGTTCAAAAGTGGTGTGGTGCAATTTTGCGCCAAAATACAAGACACCAGACGAAATGTAAACAAATTACAATTAAAAGCAACAAAAAAAAAAAATACTTTCTGTTTTAAGATTTATTTCTAATAAAACTCTAGATACTCTATCAAATTTAATGATTTGCTTTTTGAATATGACTGGCATCATGACGTCATCATGACATCAATTCGTTTATTTTGGGTGATGCCGTCGTTCAAAACTTGTCTTGACTAGACCTTTAAAGGAAAAAACTGGCAAGCATAATTAATTAATAGCGCCCTCTGTTAATGAAATGTAATAAAGAACGTTTTTTAACAGTAGAATCGATACTGTGCGCGCGATACCTGACAGTAATTTCATTCATTCATAATTTATTTGTTCGTTAATCACATTTTATGATTTTCATAATTGACATTATTAACTGTTTGCGGCCAGCTGTGAATGACCACCCACAATTTATACATTCAAAACGATACATTGATATTTTTATCAAAATTGTTTATTACAAATGGATTAATAAACTCCTCCCCTTTTTCTCCAGATTTTGGTTTAGAAAATTAAATCGATTGACTTTGCGCTTTTTACCTTTTTCCCATCGTGCTTTGGCGTAAAACTTGGACAAACATGGCTGAAACTTGACGGAGAAGCAATAGTTCATACTTTAGGTTTTTCTAAGTAATGTGGCTTATTGGAGTTTATTTAAGGCGGTTGGATGAATTGGATATCTTAAAGAGTAAAGTAAAATCGGTTGGGCCAACATGTTGGTTCGTCGTTGGGTCAATTAAGTTTTACAAGATGGCCAACATTGGCCCATTGTTGGGCCAATGTTAGAAATTTATGGTTGAATGGCCAATGGGGTTTTACCAATTGTTGGGCCTCAGCTGGGGCAAACAACAGGCCAATCATTACTGCTGATGTGCCAACATGATGGCCCATGGTTTGCCAATGGCCAATGTTGAATTTATAGTTGAGGCCAATGGGGTTTAACCAATTGTTGGAGCCTCAGTTGGAGCCATTCACGGACCAATATAATACCTACAGCTAGCCATCATTGGTTGCGATGGTTGGGCCAATTGGGTGTTTTGGTTGGACCGACGTGTTTTCTGGTGGCATACTACTGGTCGGGTCAGCGTCTGCATGGTAAAAGCATCGTCGTTTTATGGATGATCAAGAATGGAACATTACTTTTTAATTTCCTGATAGAGAACATAATTGGTGGTCCTTTTGATGCGCACAATAGCACGATGTAGTCTTACTTAAAGTATATAATTTCTTGCTTTTCATGTATGGGTTAATGATCGTGGTTTTCAATTAATATTCTTTTTTTTTGGGGAAAAGGTGTTATCTAAAATATATAAATATATATGCTGAACAGAAAAAAAAAACGCATGAAAATGTTTTTACTTTGTTGGTTTTGAAGAATTAGTAGGGTAATTCGACTTAAAATAATTATTTGAATTAATATTAATTGTCACCATTACGGATGGATTGGTCACAGAGAAACCTTAGAAAAAACAACTCTTTGATCCTTTAAATGTAAAGTAACTGAAAGATACAGCAAAGAATAAATGGAAATTGTACATGTTTGCACGTTTCTTTTTGGTGTTTAACATCGGAATCAAATCATCATAGCCTGTTAGACTTTTAAAATGTAATATAACTGTAATTGCACTTTAATTTTGGTCAGGATTTGTTTACATTGTTTTTAAAACACAACTTAATCATGTTAGAATTCAAAAGGATAGTTTGGAGAACGTGTCCCAATAATAAATTTGTATGACAGAATACAAATGCTGGTTTTTCTTGACTCTCAGACAGAGCAAAAGGGGCAAACCTTTTACTAAAATAAAATCTATCCTATCTATAAACCATTTTACATCATAAAATCAGCCGTCTATAAATCTATAGGGCTGCCATCCAATGAATCAGGAACAACAAATTAAAAAACATTTTCAAATTATTAACCATATTAATTTCAAAAGCCTATATAGTAAAATAATAATGGACAGATTTCTTGTCCTAAATAATCTTAGAATATTAAAGAATAAAACCGATAAATGATGTTTTATTACTAAAAAATTCATCATGCTCTTATGCCTGGCTGATGACGGCGACTTCCAGCAGATACGGACCCGGCATCTGTTAACAGGTGACTTTGTAGGGCTGCATGTCGTCTGGAACTTCAATAACTTCGTTAAGGTAGTTCGTGTATTCTTTGCGACGACATGAGTTTCCGCTTCCAGTTGTTCGATGTCGGTCTGCATGTCTTCCGGTGGTTCTGGCGTATATGTCTGGGTAACAACCAACGGCCGCTTATGTCATATCGGAACTGATCGAAGTTGGAGAGGGACATGGGGTACAAAGAGACTTATCCCTATCTCGGTACTCATCATGCAATGATGGGATCGAATAAGAGGGACTAGTTGGTGAGGTTTTACGGCATACGCTAACTGGTCTGTCGATTCGTCATAGTGAAACGGACTAGCCTGCACAAATTGCTCATCGTTTGGGGTAGCACACCATACTCTGGGATTCAGATACTTATCTGATTGTGCCAAGAAGAACATCTACGCAAATTGCGGTATTGCCTGATTTGATGAAGGCGATTCTCAATGGCTTCCTGCTCCGGAACATGCAAAGCGCCAGACTGGTGGTTATTTGCCGTAATCGCGAACCAGGGTTCTTCTGAGATGAGCCTCGCTCTGGTGTTTACCGCTACAGGGGTGGGTTGGCCTTCGCATGATGATTTTTGGTTTTCTCGATTACGCATGTGAATCGATATAGGGCTCATTCATAATGATAACCCGTCCGGTCTACGCAATCTTGCCATGAAGGCATATCCGCTGGTACCTTGCGATATTTCACGCCAACGTTACCGCACAGATGCTGGATTGAATTTATCAGCCATGTTTTACCGGCATTGGACTCGCCTTCGAAAATCATCGTATTTACTTTGGGTTGTTCTTTATCGATGAAGTAATCTTCATGTGGCAGCGCGAGACTAGTGGGATCGATCATGAAAGATACACCATCTGGGTATATATATCAATGGTTCTTCCGGGGAGGAATTGATCGCGTTCCGATTGAGACATATTAAAATAAGAATTTGTCCAATCGTCGGTTAACTCACTCATTGTACGATCTAGGTTGTTCATCGTCACCTTGGTCTTGATCTTGGCGTACAGCTGATTAAAGTTCGCCTTGCCAATAGATACGATCGAAGCGTGCTTGGATGTCGTCGGGCTCATATTTGAAGACTTTGTCCACGAGCAGATTCGTCGACACGCCACTGTATTTCTTCATGAGCTCTGTTAAGAACTCGTTATCATGTTTGATTCCGGTAGGTACGTCTCGTCGACGTTGGCATACCACCCTCTTTCTTTAATCTTCTTGTCTGACATCTGCTGTATCTCTTCACGTGTGGCGTCTCTGTACACTGGCAAAGATGGGATGATGTTTCTGTGGATCTCGGTAGATTACTATGTTTGAGATTCTGCTTGCCATTCGCTAATGTAACGTAGCGAATGCTTTTGGTTGTTCACAGCGATGGACTTTATAGTCAGTGCATTGGAGTTACATATGGATTTGAATTTCCCACACGACTGGTGTTGTTCCTCTCCACATCCGATGCCCATATGACATGGTAATGCTGACCGGATATCTGACTTGGGAAGGGACCGACTGGATATTCTGCCGGATTGTGTTCAATTAGCAGCCACCATGGTGATCCGTAGGGAATGACGGCGATCTTAATCCCGCATAGACGATATCAAATCGGGCATCTGCGTTCTTATTCCAGACTGACTTATGATTATACCATGTAGGTAATTCTAACGGGCGTTCATTCGTGTGATCGAAACTTACACCTTTCGACACCGTATTAGGCAAATGAAATGAGCGGTATGTCTCGGCAGCGAGAAGTTTTGCAGGGGAACTAATCATTAGCATGTGCCATCTTGATTTCTTGGCGGAATGACGATTATTCGTTCGAAAATGAGCTTTATAGATATTTTTGTTTATTACGCTGTGATGATAACGCTGAAATGCATTACGCTTACGTAGTACGCTATACGCGCTGTCCTACTTAAGTAAGCGCACTCGCCCTCTACCGTCATAACGCGATGGCACTGCACAGTAGACACTTCGTGCGTGCTACTTTAAAGTGTTTACGAACGTGGTTACATGTGATCACTAGACATCTGAGACATCAATTATGAGAAATGTGCAGTAACAGTGCAAATTTGTAATTGAATGGTTGGTTGTGAAGAAGACCCAGATCTTGGTCAACTCAACATTTTAATTAGAGTATACTTTTTGTGTATTTTAGAAATGAAGAACAGATCATTTTGCAGTCGAAACATCAAGTTTAGCAACTTATGTTTCTTTTCAGAACCAAATAAATCTTTGGAAGGTTTTGCATTAAGCTACTGCAAGTCTTAACTTATTTTGCCTTATTATTTGTGCTGTATTAACTTTACTCAATTACTGTATAGCGTAAGGAACGAATCTGTACGTTAAAACAAATGGAACAACACCATGAAATTAAAACAATAATAATTTAGTAATAAATAATGGAAGGAAATGAACTTACAGACGTAAACATGCGTACTATAAATACAGCGGGTAAACCTGTAGTAGGCCTACCAACACACGGCATAAGTTACATGCACATAACATTGCCATTGTATACGTGTATGTGTGCATGGACCATCTATCCCCATACACGTGTATAAGAACAGCTTACACGTGGAAAAATAAAGTTTAGAAATGGTGAAATAAATTCACTTTGATTTTTCGTATGCTTAAATAAAATATCCTACACTTACCTTGTAGTTTCCAGTGAAGTTTGTCATCATTGCAGATGATTGCCTGAGTATTAGACCCTTGAGTACCCAACTTTAACATAATGAAATGACATTTTCCGACAGTGTTTTTAAAAAGAAGCAACCGAAAATGGCTTCTCAACGTTAGATACACATCTTGCACTGAATTACTGCATACAGTATTACTCATTTGCATCGTCTAGAAGCAGGAATTAAAAATTATCATAAGTTCAAAGAGGTCATGTTTATATTTTTGCACATTTCCATGCCATGGGATGACAACATTTTAACCAATCAAAAAAATGTATTTCAAAGTCAGCGCGAACACCGTTAACAGTAGCTCGCGTCCACGTCTCAAAGCAAACAATGACGTAATGCAAAACTGACGCGTAAACGGCTTATTGGCCTGAAATTGGCAACAGAAGGCGCGCTTTTTGCACGGGCGAGACAGCCGTGATATAGTCACATAATGAATACACACACATGTCCACACGTTTTACTCTAGAAAATGCATATACTGTACATGTATACCTGTTTCTTCAAAATCATTGTCCAGGAGTTCTGTATGGTGGCCCTGAAGGGACATCGCACATCGCAAATATCTTTGCAAATATTTGCGATGTCGCAAATATCTTTGCAAATATCTTTGCAAATATTTGCGATGTTTGCAAATATTTGCAATGTCGCAAATATCTTTGCAAATATCTTTGCAAATATTTGCGATGTCGTAACTATCTTGGCAAATATCGTTGCAAATAGTTGCGCTGTCGTACATCTCATTGCAAAGATCTTTGAACATTTTTGCGATGTCGCAAATATCTTCGCAAATATCTTTGCAAATATTTGCGATGTCGCAAATATCTTTGCAAATATCTTTCAAATATTTGCGATGTCGAAAATATTATCGCATACTTGTCGCATACTTTGTTGCATAGTTTGCATATTTGTGCCGGGCATTTTTCAAGAGCCTAAAGGGTCTTAAAGTTGTTTGGTTCCAGCCTTCATTCCATTAACATGTACACACGGGTGGGTAGTCGGCATGCTGCAGCTGCATGCCTGCTTTCCCTTTCCCCGACCATAACAAACAGTCAAGATGGACTCCGAAGAAATGGGTGGGT
>CM055834.1:4253760-4434376 GCA_029582265.1 Zoroaster sp. YZ-2022 | reverse complement strand
TTAATTTAAAACCTAAAGATGCGATTAAATTACCCGTCGTCGAGCAAAATCCTGCCTCACCGGCTATTAAAAATTTTGTTGAAAAAAGAATTAATGCAAACGCTCTAGTTAGATATTTATACGCACCCGGTGAAGCTGAAAAAGATACGAGGCGCCGAGCGACCGATCCAATATGGAGTATAAAAATTTATACCATTAGTAGAGCTATGAAAGCACCAAATCAACCTATCTTGTATTATTTAGACTCGGGTCCCAAACGTAGTTTTGTGAGAGAAGAATTACAAATCGTACCGCCAGATACAGAAAATCCACCTATTCGAAAATTATAAAATCTTATAATGATCATCATCTAACTTTTTTTTCCTTTTTTTCATATCCGCTAGGAAAAATAACTTTGACGCACTTTGTTAAACTACTTATTCTCATCGCTTTATTAAATTTTAACTGTACTCGATCAGCCTCGCGCAAGTCAAATTCTTTCGGATGGTTTAATAAATATCGATAAAGATCTAAAATATTTCCTTTGAAATCTTTATCGGCGTAATATTTTATGATTTTCTTAGGAATGCCTTTCATTCTATCTTGATACGTGTTGTTGTCTAAAAGGCAACAATATATTTTTTTACTGTGAAATATAGACTCAACGGTGTATTTAGCAGGTTGACTATCGGTTTCACTATCAAAGTCAAAGTCAACGTGAAAACAACCTAAACCACTTTTGTTTAAAAGTTGAGGTTTTATTTTTTGTATAATGTCTATTCCTTCTTGCGATATAAACATACTATCCGTATCCGTATAGTAGACGAAATCTTCTACACATTTTTTTGTCTTTTTGTCTTTCATGTATAACACCCTGTTCATTATCTGTTTACTCATGCTTAAAATTTAACATTAATTTTATAACAATTTGTTTATTATTACCCATTTTTTTATACTCTACTCTTTTATTGAACAAAAATTTCATAACTCTTTTAATGACAAAATTTTGTACGTTTGAAGGGTAAACGTAAGCGGCGATGATGTCGTATTCTATATACCATGATATTTTTATATAATCTTCCAATTCAATTTTAGTAATGACAACCGTTCTACCTCGCATATCGTTGGTCCAATGTCTTTTTTCTTCATCCATGTAAGTCATGCACGGAATATGTCGTTTAATATTAACCGCTGTAATTTTAATAGTGACAATAACATCCTTATAATCCCAAATGATCGTGTGAGGAGGTAAAGGCACGATAGGACCAATAGGAAAACCTATCATAGACATGGCCGTAGGATATAAACTCGTCACGTCTAAATCTTGCAGAGGAATTGTAGTCGATTGAGGTTCATTATCTCGGATACAAACTCTTCCTCCAATAACGCTTTGTTGTTCATATTTTCTAAGATGCCCCGTCGCGCTATAAACATCGTCTAACATTCCTTCACGTTTGGCAAAATCGTAAGTCAAACTAGAAATGGTAAAATAATCCGTAAAATCTAACCACATATCTTCTTTTAACGTTTTCGCGAACGATTCTATACGGTCTCTCAATACGTATACGTCACGTTCACAATAATCAATAGCGTATTGTTGTAAATTAAATTTATTAAATTCCCAATATTGTTTGGGTAAATTATTTGCGTAAGATGGGTCATTTGTTTTCCAAGCTTTTTTTTAGTAATGTATCTTCTTTTAACCGATTCAGACGTTAATAATTTATATTGAAAATCTTGAAATTTACCTAGTTTTAAACCAAACATCTTGTTGAAATTTTTTAAAGGACACGGTATCATAGCTAACGAATCTCTAAATTCTAAAACGTTAGTGCCGATTCTTGCTTTAAAATGAACGACGTTGGATAGAGATTTTTCTATATACTCCCAAACGCTATCGCATTCTTTTATGATAAATTTACTGTCGAACCCTAAATTGTGAAAATATACTACGGGATAACATTTTGATTCTTCCAACAAAGCTTTTAATCCTCTTTGAACGCAATCAGGTCCCCAAAAACTTTTCGCGAGACGTTGTTTCGATTTAAACATTTCAACAAAACAAAAAAGATAAGGTTCGTGATATTTAGTATCGGTCGTCGTTTCTATATCGGCCGAGAAATATTTTCTCATTGGTTTTCCCTTTTTATACAATAATTTCTAGATTCGAGTTTCTTTCTTTGTTCTCTAGATAACGAAGTTTGAGACAATGTCAAGTCGCATATTTTATCTACTCACGCGTCAAATTCTAGGGCTCTAAATTTATAATGATAAAATTTCATCTCTAAACTCGGAGGTATTTTTTCCCACAATTCGTCTTTATGATCCATTAAATATTTTACGAGATATTTTGATCTTATAGTTTCACAATTCGTTGAATTTTTTATTACATCTCTACTCAAAATGTGAGTTTTTTCATTTATAAAAAAATGTCGATCTATCAACGAAATATAAATCACGTCTTTTAACTCTCGAGCGGTTAATTTTGGTTTTTTCTCCATACTCTTTCCATCAACGTACCAAACCGTTTTTGTCTTGCAACAACCCACTTTTAAAACAACAAATTTAGTTAAATTAATTTGTCTATCGATAATTTTAGATAATTTTCCTAAAATATTTTGATTGCAGAAAATACCCGGACAAAGTAGCCGTACTCTTTTTTGTAAGTCTGGATAATCGATGAAGCATTTTACTAAACAATTATCTTGATCAGGATCTAATTCTTGCATTTGTTTTATCGTATAAATTCCATATCTAGACATGTCTAACACTTCGTTTTTTAATACGTATTTAAACCATCCTCCTTCTTGTGAACGTTCAGAAGGACTAGCTTTGCTTAAATCTCGAATGTAAGCAAACTCATAGTTTGATTCTTGTATGGCTTCTGACACTTGTTGATCGCTTTCCGTCATGTTTTCAGGCGTTTCACCCTCTAAAATTTGTTGCGTTCTTTCATGATTAGCTGGTCTATATATATAAAAGTACCGTCGTTGACGCGCGCGACGATCCAAAAGGCTTCATCGCGGTTTTCAGTTTCTATAAGATGAGGATTTCTAGCCAAATCACTAGTAATTTCTTGTTTAAAATTATCATATTTGTTTATGTGTTCTCCGATGACCTTGGCTAATGTTCTACTGACGGTTCTTCTACCTAAATTATTAGATCCAATTCGTGGATGTCTGTGTGTTTGTATAGCTTCTTCGATGGGTACTCCAGAGGTATTGACACAATTTTGCAACGCTTCTAATCTAGATCTTGAAACAAATCTTCTTCTATTCTCATATCTCCCTCGATTTCTAAAATATTCTACAATCGATTCGTGTCGATTAGATCGATGCAATTGTTGATAATTAAACAAACTCATCCTCTCGTTTAATATATTACCAGATAAAATTATTTCATTATTTCAATTTGCTAACGACTAAAAACATTATCTTTTTTTTCTTCATCTACACACCTACAAAATCTCATTTTAAAATTAGGAAATACTACCTACTCCTACCCAACTAAAAATGATTTTCGGGGGGGATGGGGGTTAATGGCTTTTAGCTTTTTTTTTTCATGAAATTTTAACATCAAATTTCATTTATACATCTATAACTTTCACATAGATATTTTTAAATTACTCTTATCAACAACAACAACAAAAACACTTTTTTTTTAAACAAAAAAAGTGGGGTTTTTGGGGGAAAAAAAGATTATTTAAATATTCTTTTTTAATACTTTTTAAGAAATTCAATTTTTTTTACTTTTCTCCCCTACTACTAACCACAAATCAGAAAAAACCACAGACTCCAAACTACTAAAGGGCATATAAAATGGAAATATTGTAAGTTGATATTACGCACAACTTTTGTGTCTATTTCATGCTATTATTTGCATATTCATCATATTCATGACCAAATCATCTGATGTCACACACAGCGGGAATCAGATGAAACACCATGGTTGATTTAGGGTTAATATATAGGCCTATTTTGTTTTGGTTAGGTGTTACGGTCCTGGTATACTGAAAACATTGTGTTTTCTTACGGAAAGGCTTAGGCCTATAATAGTTAGGGATAACTTTTTAGGCCTCGTACACCCAGTTGGTTTGCTTTTTAACATTTAAATACAAATATTATTTCGTTAACGGTTAGGTTTGGGGTTAGGGTTATTCTGTTTTGGTTAGGGATTATGATCCTGCTGCTGATGAATATTATTATTATATGAAATTATTAAGGACAACATTTAGGTTTGGGTGAAGCAAAAATGCTTTTGTGCCCTAACCTATAGGGACAGACAAGGAGACAAACAGGACAAAGGACTACAAAAACATACGAGTGTGCATACAGGTGCTAAGACATAAACAATACAAAATAAATTAAAAGTTGGAAGTTATGAATATGCATCAAAAAGGTTTTTTTTGTAGTTTTTTGACAAATATAGCCTGAGAGGGTGACATTTTTATAGATTCACTAAGACTGTTCCAGTAATTAACACCAAGCTGAATAAGACTATTTTTAAACAATGAGGTTCGACTGTAACAGACATGGATATTTTTTTGGAAGCACTTCGAGTATTGTATGAATGTATATTTGAGGTTAACGTAAAACATGATCTAAAACAACCAGGTAATGCATTGTTCATGTATTTATACATAAATATTCCTAAATTTAAGTAGTAAAGGTCTTTAAATCGTAACAGTTTTAGATTTGCAAATAAGTTACCAGTATGATCACGGTGACCAGCATTGGAAATAATGCGAACAGCTCGCTTTTGCAACAAAAGAAGTCTGTCACAATTTACTGACGAACTACCCCAGGTTAGAACTGAATAATTTAAATACGGGAGAACAAAAGAATTATAAAGAATAACTAAAATTTCGCTTGGGATGAAGCATTTTAAACGATTCATTATACCAATAGTTTTGGATATTTTGTTTGAGACATCACTAATTAATGTGACTCTTCCAAGTAAGATTTTCATCAATTTTCACACCTAGAAATTTGGTAATCGTTACACGATTTAAATTTACACCATTCAAAACTAGTGGAACAGATTGGGTATATTTCTGTTGTCTCGAACAAAATATCATATAGTTTGATTTAAGTAAATTAATACACAATTTGTTTGCTATAAGCCATGTACTTATTTTTTCAAGTTCTATATTAAAAATCCGAATAGCTGTATCCACATTGTTATGGCTATACACCAAACTTGTGTCATCTGCAAATAAGCAGAAGGATATGATATCAGATGTATACGAAATGTCATTAATATAAATAATGAATAGTAGAGGACCTAATATAGAACCCTGTGGAACTCCACAACATATAGATTGCTCATTTGAATTTACAGAGTTATAAAAAACAAATTGTTTTCGATTAGATAAGTAACTTTTGAACCAGTTTAGGGCTACACCACGGACACCAAAATGTTTCAGCTTACAAACTAAAATTTCGTGGTTAACTGTATCAAAAGCTTTTGAAAGATCCAGAAATATACCAATAGAGGATTTTTCATCATCTATGGCTTTGAGCAATTTATTCACAACATACGATGTTGCTAGTTCAGTTGAACGCTTTTCTCTGAAGCCGAATTGAGATTCAGACAAAAGGTTATGTTTATTTATAAAAGTAATAAGACGGTAGTATATTAATTTTTCAAAAACTTTTGAAAACTGTAATAGGTCTATAATTGCCAATATTATGTTTGTCGCCACCCTTATGTATTGGTGTGACCTTACCTATCTTTAAACCATCCGGGAAAATGCCTGTAATTAGAGACTCATTAAAGATACAAGCAAGTGGCTTTGCTAAGACGTACTTGGCCTGTTTGATAACAAGAGCATTTAGACCATCAAAGCCAGGGGCCTTTCCATTAGGAATTTTGTTAAGCATGTCTACAATTTCTTCTTGCGTAATAGGATTTAAGAAAAGAGAATTTACCTCTCGATCCTGAAGAAAGGATTCAAATGTGGTATTACATAATGGTAGATTACTGGCAAGTCTAGTGCCAACATTAGCAAAATACTCATTAAATACATCAGCAATTTCTTTGTCACTGTCAATTGTTATACCATCTTGAACAAAGTAAGAGGGGTTGCGTTTCCGCTGTCCCTTGTTTAATACAGTATTTATGATATTCCATGTTCCTTTGATATTGCCCTTTTCCTGGTTAAATTTTGTACGAAAATAGTTTTTCTTTGATATTTTAATTGAATTATTTAGCTTGTTTTTATATAGAGTATAAATGGATTTATTTTGAGAAGTAGGATTTCTCAGAAATTTTTTGTAAAGATAATTTTTTTCTCCTTATTGACTGATAGATACCATCTGATAGCCAAGGTGACTTATGTTTATTATATCGACATTTTACCTCTTGCAGTGGAAAATATGTATCATAAAGTTTAAGAACATGGTCTAAAAAAGAGCTATACATATCATGAATATCATTCAGTGATGTCATAAAAGACCAATCAGTTGAATTTAAATCATTTACAAAGTGTTCAATGTTATTACCATTAAAATCACGTTTTTTACTGCATCTTCGTTCATCATGGGCTTTCTCTCTAAAACTGTCAATAATTAAAAATACTGGTAAGTGATCACTTATATCACTTATTAAAACACCAGCAGTATGATTATGTAAGTCATTAGTTAGAATGTTATCAATTAAAGTTGCACTTCTCAGTAATTATTGTAGGTTTATTTATGGTAGGGTAAAAGGATTGTGAAGATAGCATATCAATAAAGTTATGTACAGTATTATTTGTATCATACTGCAATAAATTAATATTAAAATCACCCATTAGATAACACTTTTTGTTTTCATTACTAATATTTTCCAATATGCCATTAATATGTTCTGAGAAATGATCATATGAAGCACTGGGTGGTTTATACACAACTCCAATTAGTATATTACTATTATGTGTATTAACAAGCTCAATGAAACATGATTCCATTCCAGAATTATTAATAGATAAGTCATTACGAATGTTATAACTAAGATCCTGTTTAATGTAAAGTGCTACTCCACCACCTTTTTTGTTAAGTCTACAAGAACCTTCAATTGACTAATCTTTAATTTGAATAAGTGGATCCTTGGTATCCTTTAATCATGACTCAGTTATACCGATCACTGAAAACTTGTTCCCTAAAAGGTTAATCAAATCAATAATATTTGATATATTCTTTTGTAAACGTGCATTGAGATGTAACAATTTGGTACTAGTGTTTTTATTAAAATCATTTAAGAATTTATCTTGATCATAGTAATCACAGGATATATCAGGTGTTTCAAAGTTTAAATCAGGATCTATGTTAGAGTTTAGAACAGTGTCGTCATTTGCTTGGTTCATAAGCAAAATTGATGAGCATAAATGACAATTTCATGATTGATACAATAATGACAGGAGCGTATTTATACCTGCACACACATACATACACAGACATGAAAATAACATATAACAATGGTTGAATCCTAAATGAAATTATATTAGAATTATCTTTGACAAAGTCACAAAGCATTACGTGAATTCCAGAGCCTAAATTGCACAGAGATTCTAGAATGAATAACGATTTTGAACATTCAGTTTGCCTTCCCTTGCCATTCAGCTATCAATAGGTCGTTGTTTTAAAACCCTCCATGGAGCTCCCTATGTTTATACACAGCGCACTGCTGTTTGTTGTTATTTTGTACCCACAATACATCAAATGACCACTACTAGCTCGGAGTCGCCGATTGTGTGTCTCTTATCGGAATTGTGCGCGTGATGAATTATGGGAGTTGGGTTTTGGAAAAAAGTTGCAAGTATTTTTTAGTATTTTTAGCAGTTTTTCTTCTAAAAAAAAAAGGTAAAAAATTGCAGATAATTTCAAAGTATATAAAAAGCAAATTAGGCTTTATGTGGTCAAACCTACAATAAATTAAAAATAATGATTATAAATTGGGTATGTCAGTCTCCCTAACACCGGCACCCCCGGCTCGAGCATAATAACATTTGTAAACAATTTTGTTTAAATAAAATAAGAATTTAAAAATTACCATCAGAAATGTTTTCCTCTCGGAATTGTTTATGGAATGAACACCCGAAAATCAAGCCAATAAAATCAAATAATTAAAATCAAATGGAGTGCTAGTTTAGACAAGAAACTATATTATCTTATTATTATTATGACTTTGAGACCGTCTGACATTACCGTTCCCGGCCGGTCATAGATATTGGGGCGGATCGCCACCCATCATATCTGAAATGAGACTTGCCTATTTTAATCCACTTGGGTGAAATATTGTATTAATTATAGGTTTTGTCAAACGCCAATAAATTGTTGGTCCTCAGCTAATCATATTGTATACAAAATAATGACTGGATATCAGGAACGTATAAAAAAAATATTACGTGGCACAATATGAAGGCGCTGTTTTCTCATTTTGTCATCCTTTACTTTATACAAATATGCAATATATATTTTTGGCGATAGGGATAATATTTCTAAGAAACTGAACTTGGAAGAGCTCCTCAGCCGTAGTAAGTTTGCCTTAAAAAGAGTTCTTTGAAAATCCTGTCATGTTCATGACGACAGAGCACTAGAATAATTGTCATCCAGAAATCAGCTGAGAATTCCTCCGTTTGCGTGGTTTATAGGAATAAAATATGATTTATTTCTTAATTATAATGTTTTATATGTAATTTAACTGATTCTTAATAATTTTCTCCATAATGTTGCTATAATACGTGAAAAACGTCCAACTTCTTGCTGACCACCTTTCTCCTCCATTAACTTTGTGCACGTGTACGTTTGTTTACAACTTTTTCCAAAACCTAACTCCCATAGTTCATTGCGCCCACGCAATTTCGGCTTATTGTACCGGCCATATCCATCTAGGGCACTGGTGGTGGTAGAATGACAGCATCAAAATACCTCAATTCCTTTTGGAATCAACATTACACACATCGTTTTTAACTGTCGTGTACAGTTTGACCATGCCTCACTTAATTGACATAGACCATGTTGCATAATACAACACAAGATAAGTCATTGTTATAAATAACTGAAAAGCGCTTCGCCATCACTCAACAACATAAAATAACCTTTGACGAGTCGAATGGCTATCATACTGCACTGTGTATACATACAAATATGTACATTGTACACGTTTTATAGTATAGATATATTACTGCATTTTTGTACAATGCCATACCACATTGTCTCTGTACATTATATCAACTCAAGTTTAATTATAGGTAAAACTTGTAGCCTTTGCATGGTGAAGAGGATAAGTAAGACTAATTGCGGTGACACCATGTGAAATTCTCTATTGAGTAGTAATTAGTTCTGAAAAGAACTGGAGGTTACAACTCGACGTTTCGATATGCTCTGATCGTCATTCTCCTGAGGTCGATCAGAGCATACTGATCAAAACGTCGAAACTATACTCAATACTTCACATGGTGTCAACGCAGTTAGTCTTACTTGGCTCAAGTTTAATATGGGTTGACGACACCACGAAATGATCTGATTAGGTCATAAAACTAATTCAGTAGACTTAAAATGAGTTAACGACATCGTCAAATAAATTTACAACGACACGAAATGCATTCACAACATAATGAAATAAGATGAGACCGACACGAAATGAGTTCACATCATCGTCAAATAGTTTACTAGAACGACACGAAATGCATTGAAGACATCATCAATAAGTTTACTCAACGCGAAATGCATTCACGACGTGCAATTAATGTACAGCTAACTATACTCATGGCGTTCCATAGAAGTGTACTGCCCTCTGGTGCCCGAACCCGTTAATTTTCAATGTGGCAGCGCCCTATGTCAATGACACCGTTCTGAAATAGTCAATAAATAGTCAATTTTTTAACTAAATCTGAAGTTGATTCTTTATAAATGGTGAGTATACTTTAAGCTCATTATTAAGCTATATTTTAGGGGTGTAAGTATTTGCAATGATTAAGCTAATTAATTGGAATTGCGCGCGCAAGGTGAAGGTCAGATTATTGATCCTTGCGCGCGCAATTCCAATAACATTCGCATTACTTTTTGGCCTAATTCAGTAATTGCCATTCGAACGACATAGCGGTGTACGTGTAGTTTCCTCTTATCACTTCATACAAATACACCAATTCATCGTCTCCCATAAACTGTGTGTGGAGCAAAATCTTTTGGGCCCTATTATTTCTAAGTGCAATAAAATTCAGTCGTTTGAAGACCATGTTACTTTGCATGATGTAGGCTACCTAGTTCTGTAAAATTATTGAACCGATATTATAGGCCCTAATACTATTAGTAAGGCGTAGGCCCATTGTAATGAAAAAACATAGGCCTACCTGACACTGTCTGACAGATACAAATTACAATGATGTCAATGAAACAATTTCCAATTTAAAATAGGTTCTATTATGCTTAAAATAATCATCATCACATTTGTTGACTATAGTATAAGTTATAAGTTCATCCGGGCAACCTTTTGGCCAAAGGATCAAGTCGAATTGTATGTCCATGAAAGCCTGACCAAGGAATGCCATAGATAGAGGCATAGCTGTGGTGACCGTAGCCCTACATTTCTACAAATTTTACAACTACTGTCCGTTAATGACAGAAGTTGTAAAAGTCAGGTAGTAGGGCTATGGTCACCACAGCTTGGAATGCCAAAGATGGCTTCACACGGCTAAGAAACATCCTGATGATACTGACAAAGTTTAGGAAAGAATGTCGTATCCGACCGCCACTTTTTAAGGGTTTTTTGGAATTTCTTTTGCAACCACTAACAGGTTAAAAATGATTCTATCGAGACGTCTTAACCCCTGCGCTGCAGCATCACACTAAAATGTGAATAACATGATATTTACTAACGTTATGATGTCGTACTTTGTTTTAGGTATTAACCCTCCTATGCCCAGGCTGAAATTTGGCCCAGTTAGCACGGCACCCACAGACGCTCACTTGAGTATTTTTGGTTGCATTGCCAATAGGTCAAACCACAGAGTCACACAGAGCTGTGTATGTACTTGGTTTTGGTTTGACCTCCTTGAGTGCACTGCACAGAGTCAATGGGTTGGGAGTTACATACAAATTTTGAGTGTCTTTGGGTTTGACCTCCAATCACAACCACATATGCTTGCATGTATTTGAGTGCACTGCACAAAGTCAATGGGTTAAGAGAGACATACAACTTTTTGAGTGTCTTTGAGTGTTAAACCTATAGGAGGGTTAATTCACATTACGGGCTTTCATATGGTGCATGTTTTGTATTGATGTGACAATGCTAAGTATGACATCATCCATCGACAACTTTCACATGTTATACCTATGGGGTTTAGTCTGTGGGCTGGAGGGGTCTACCATGCACCCCCCCCCCCCCCATAACCCACCGCCACTGATATTTTTTTGTTGCTTTGGATGTCCTAAACACAAAAAGATGTTAACTTTGAAAATTTTGGGTTGCATTATCTGTTCTGGCCCACTATTGTTTTCCCTATAATGAGCTTACGCTGATAATTCTTAGCACTAGGGGTGGAAGAAGATCAAACATCTCGCCATTACTCCATCATGTCTTCACCTATTATCATGTAACTTGGTACAATTAATGTTCAGTCATATGTCGTCATGATGACATTAGGCCAAATAAAAAAAATTGTTGAGTTGCCCTCCAGTGAAAATATTTGAAGGGGTCAGTCGGTCGGGATTTTTTTTTTTTTTTTTTTTTTTTCTCCTTGACTGTCATTTTAAGATTGAAATGCATTGGAACTGAAACCACATACCATGTTTTTCATTTGTATACCTATCAGCAAGGAATTTTGCTTCAGAATAAAAGTATCCCAAGCAGTTTTGTTGTACTTTTCGCTGTGATTGACACAGCAAATTCATCCATATTGCGTGCAATGCTCAACATGCAACATGTGAGTGGCCATTCGATTGGAAAACGTGTAGATTTGAGTCGCCAATCGTTGGCACACAGTGTGTGCGAAGGCAGTGCACCATGTGAGGGCGGGGCCATTCGATTTGAAAACATGTAGATTGAGTCTTGGGTACGGTAAATTTACGGTAAAAAGTGGAAAATTTCACAAATCAAGCGTGTTATGTTTTATACCAAGAAAATTGGTAAGTTTCATTAATAAATAGGCCTATGAATGACGGGAAAAAAAAAAAAAAAAAAAAAAACCCGACCCGAGATTTCAGCACTTTTGGGTCGGTCGGTGGAGGGCAACTCAACATCTTTTTTTTTTTGGCCTTATCGGTTCTCATGAAAACAACTGCTAGAGGGCGCTGTAATTGCACATATTTTATGCATATTTAGTTTTTGTGATTTTCAGATAAATATCTCATTATAAGTCATTTAGATTTTATTGTTGCCACCAAGAACAAAAAATTAATTATACTTGGATAAAATTCATAGGTAATAATAATAATTTTAAATCATTTGTTTCAAAACGTGATATTGATCCAAGTTATATTGATGATACACTTTATTTTATAGAAGATACATGTACTTCTTTATTTCAATTTGATAATGACCCTAAGCTTTTTGAATGTGGAATTTGCTTTAAAATAGAAAATATCACAGGTTATGGTAATATTTTATATAATAGAAAAGTTTTTGCTCAATTTGTGTTTTTTGGTTCTTTAGATACTGGAATCTGTTATGATATAAAAGTTAGTAGTTTTCCAATAAATTAGAATCAACGAATGTAATTTATCCAAATTTAACGTCTATGACGGATAATTCCGCATCATTTCGATTACAAAAAATAGATAGTATTCAAAAAGAATTAAAAATTGAAATAAATCAACGTGAAACTGTATATAAAAAATACAATAAAATTATTAAAGCTTGCTCTATCGTAGAAACTCTTGCTGAATTAGGGTGTATGGGAGCAGGAGCGATTGGAATCGCTAGTATCGCTGCCGTCGTATCATCACCCGTAGGATTTGTTTTAGAAGGTTTAGCTTTTGGGTTGGGCAGTGCAGCGTTTGCTTTAAGATACGCTAAGTATAAATTATCTAAAAAAGCTAAAAAACACGATGAGATAAAAATTCTAGCTTTATCTAAACTCAACACGATTGAAAACCACATTTCTAAAGCTATTGAAGACGGTGCCATTACGCAAGATGAATTTGTACTCGTATGCGAAGAACGAGATAAATACTCTAAAATGAAAGAAAAAATCCGCAATAACTCTAACAACGATACATCTTTACCAGATAAAACAAAACCCGTCAATAAAGTTAATTCCCCCGATGAAGATAACAAAAAATTAAAAATTCTTATAGAAAAATATATAAATTAAAAATAAACTTTGCTGTAAGTAAATCTTATTATACTCCTTCGCACATAACAGAGTGAGTAAAAGATAGACCTCCGCCATATAATTTTAATTATTAACCTTCATCTTCATCATTTTTTTTCTAAAAAGCTTTCGTCTTTAATGTATGCAGAAATTTGCCCTAAATTTCCTACTGATTCAACAATCTTTAACAGCCCATTTTCGGCGTGAGGGGCGTAAAATTGTATTTGTTTGTCTAAAGATGAAATTTTTAATAAAATGCTAAATAAAACTGTAGCAAAAGTAGCTGAATAAGTTGGTTTAACATCGCGACCTAAATGGCCCAATTCTAAAGCTACGCTGTAAAGACTTGAGTTATCGCTATAAAACTAATGCAATGTAAATCGTACATGTTAATATTAATTTTTGTATTAACCTGCAATATTTTTTTTAGTTTAAAAAAATCACCGCTTTCTACAACGCGAGGATATTTATAAACATCATCGTCTGGTAAACCAATTGTTTTCGTACTAACCACTGTGTTAATACTTACGCTGTTAATTTCTCGTTTGTTTTCGCCGCATGATCCAACGATGCAAGTTTCAATATAAATTTGTTCGTTTTTAACGTAAATTATTAAAGATACTTTTCGTTTTATAGTACGAGTCATTCTTTGTAAATGGTTTAAATTAACCATAAATTCAATTGGATTTTCACATTTAAATTCAAAAAAAAATTCTCGCTTTAATACTATATCAACGAGTATTCTTTCTGAGTTATCCGCCTCCCTACAATAAAAACCATTAGAATTAACTTTAAAAGTAACCTTTGGCTGAATAGCCACTAAAGTGTCTATTAAACTTTTAAACGTATAACCCATTTTAATTTTCAAATAAAAATCATATTCAGTAGCTTTCTTCGGCGTCCGAGGTCCGCTAAATACATCATCATAATTTTCATATTTTGATTTATCAAACAACTGTGGTGTTAGTATTTCATATTTCGTTGTCATCTTTACAATTAAGATACATAATATTAAATCATTTTCTCATTTTTTGTTTAACTTTTTTAAGACTGACTTGCCAGAAACCCATATGGCGTGTTAACACGCCCCCCCGAGATAAAGACCAGCAAACATCAGGAAAAATCAGTGAAGTTTCTTTTCTTCTTTTTTTCTTTTTTTTGGACTATTTTCAACTTTTTTTTTATTTAAAAAAAAAATATTTTCTCAGTTTTTGGAATATTTTCTCAGTTTTTGGATGTTTTCTCAATTTTTGGCCACTTTTTGGAGGTAAAACAGAAGCTTGGCCGCTTTTTGGAGGTGAGGCGGGATTCCTATCTGACATACTACTTCCCCTGACTTTGTTTTACAAAGGATTGACTTGTATTATGTCTGATTTCTATAATAGCAACATGTAGGTTGGGCTATACCATTATAGCATGGGTATGGACTGCGAAGAATGAAAAAAATACAGCTGTTTTAAAAGCTGGTCATGATACTCCCAATTAAGTGCTGTGTGTGTGTGGTGACCTTGGTCAACTATAGTGGCCAATGGTAAGCAACAGGGTGTATGTGTGTTGTTGACTAAAGTTGCCAATGGTAGTGAAATGGTTAATAAAAAAGCATTGGGGGGTATAACTGATATTATGGTGTACATATACATTGTGTACACACTGTACAGTACTCATAGAGTATTGTTTGTGATTTAAAAGAGAAATTACTGTTTGTCAATTATTTTGTTTGTAACTGTTTGTGTGTTGTATTCAATAAAAAAAGTAACATTTGAAATGCTTTATTTGTATGTCATTTATTATGATGCTCGTTGTCAAACTTAATGCTTTTTCACTAGTTCTTACGAAAAAAAATAAAAATAAATAAACTTAATGTTTGATTTGCCACATAGGTACATGTAAAGAATAGTGCTTCAAAATATTTTTAAATATAATTTGAAGTGCCTGTTTGGACTGGAAGTAAAGGTCATTAAAACGTTACATATCTTTGGTTTGGCCAGAAGTACATGTAGAGAATGGTGCTTCAGAGTAAAGGTCATATCAGATTATTGAAAGGTCATATATTTGACAATAATATTTCCTCCTAGTCATGAAAAAATAACGTTAGTACCTACTTCAGACCTGAAATACGTTGCTCATGAAATATAGCTTACATTTACTATATGTTTTAAGGTGTTGTGCAAACATGGGAATGATGAAGCTTGTTTGTTTTCCAAAAAAAATATACATTTACACCTACACTATGCACAATGCACATGTACAGTGTACGATAGTAAGGCTATGTATGCCTCGTACTGTGTGTGCTATGTCACTGTGGACGACACGCGATATGGGCTGTTTGTACATCTACGGAATTGTTATTCAACATATTGTTTCAAAATAACACCCAACAATTTTGGGAAAAGTTACTAAAAATGTTTTTGTTCTAGACGCTTTTTCTGCCACATTGGTTATTAACCAGTTCGCATCGGAGGCCGTGTATACACGCCATAGGAAACTCTGATATATTTGTATGCATGCTCGGTTGAGCCACGCGTGTACGGTGATCATGACATGCTCGGATGACGTGGCCACGTGCTGTGGAATCTTCCATTAACGTGTGTGTGGGAAAAAGAAACCCGCACAGGGGCCCAGAAATACTTTTTTATTCCCGACGCGAACTGGTTAAACAATCATTGTTGGAAGTTGTTGATATTTTTCATTTAAAAACTATACACATTATTCCATTTGCAAAATTAAATTTAATTAAGTTTATAAAATAATAAAAAGAAAAGAAATGAAATACATATAAGTTAGATCTAGATCTCTTGCATCAAAATCAAATTTAATTGATTTTGTATTTAAATTAACTCCAGTGCCTGGAAACCTTTTGTCAAGGGCGCATTGGAAAACTGTTACCATGAAATTGATTGCCCATAAACGAAAGAAAAACGAAGAAATAAATTCTTAAAAAAATACTCTGCGCATCGATGACTGTTAATTTGACTGCATCAATCGTGAAATGATGTGAAACATCATATTTCACGATGAGGTAATTGAAGTCATGAATGCCAAAAACGATCTGTTAGAATTATCTCTTAGATTTAGAACAAGCGTTAACAATTCCAAAACTGTGTATAAAAATGACAGCTCGAAATAAATGACGATAGTGAAATTACCTTAAACTGTGTGGACACGAATGTGCTGGCGATGTATTATATTCTAATTAGATACTGTAGTGTACAGTGAATGTAATACAGTGTATTATACACTGTATACATGCCTCTTGTCTGTGTGTGTCAAGGCCGTTCACACGCGGAATGGGCTGTGTGCTTATAGTACTTCTGAATAGTTGTTCACTTAAACTTCCAGTTTCGACCGGAAGGAGAGGTCAGATTAGGGTCACGTCTGTGTACGAAAAATCACATAATTCAAGATCTATAACATGGTGCAAAGATTGTGAAAATATCTTTTGTGGTTCATGAGATATAATTTTTTGAAAATATTAAACTTTGATTGAGTGTAATTCGATATCTGATGAACTCACTATGACGTCACAACTTAGGATACAACTACATGTTAAGGTCTAACTATGTGTGAAGTTTTAAGGTTCTGTGAACTCCGCAACTATGTTTTTGTCTCTGGATATACACTGTATTTTACTTAGAAGGAGAAGAAAAAGTTTTAAAAAACTTTAAAAACGAACAATATCAAGAGGTGTTCTAAAAAGCCGAACAATATCAAGAGGTGTTCGCGCTGTCGCTCGAACACCTAATTAAAAATGCTGACACGCAGGTCTGAGGTGATGCGTACGGAGACCATAAACTGGAGACGTTATGTGGGGCTTTATTTCTGGAGACTTTAATATCAATCTCCTTGATGTAGATCATAACCACTCTCAACAATTCATAATAGTAATAATAATAATAATAATAATAAATAATAATGTGGACTTACATGTATATGGCACACATATCCACCAAACTGGTGCTCAAGGCGCATTACATTATTACCCCTGATCATCAGACTCATAAATCATTCCTGAAACCATCTAAGCTCCCTGGGGAGTATACAGCTCAATTGCTGCCATTACAGCGCATATGGGCTAATCAAACACAACAACCAACTCTGCCCTCACAGGTACCCATTTACCCATGGGTGGAGAGAAGCAATTATGGTAAAGTGTCTTGCTCAAGGACACAAGCACCCTTGTCACGGCTGGGATTCGAACCCACATTCTGACGACTCAGCCATCAGAACACAAATCCGATGCACTAAACCGCTCGACCATGGCACTCCAATTCATGGACATTCTTTTTGCTTATTCATGCATTCCCTTAATTAATTAACAAGCCTACTAGAATTACTAGTACCTCTGCAACTGTCATTGACAATATTTTTACTAATATATTACCTCTCCCTAATTCTTGCATTTTAATTAATAAATGACATTTCTGATAATTTTCCTGTTTTTACTTTTCATGTGCAGCCTTATCATTTCAGTAGTTAACGTAAATTGTTCAGGGAGAACTTACATAACTTCAAGTCTGATCTGAATTCCTCTGACTGGTCTACGGTCTCTTAACACTGACAATTCTAACATTTCTTTCAATAACTTCATGGAAATTGTTAATAATCTGTTTAATAAAATTATTCCTCTTCAAATGAAGACTGGTTGTGGGAAATCTCAACCCAAATCACCTCGGATTACCTCTGCCCTTTTTTAAGTCTATCAAACACAAGAATAGCCTCTATCATAAACAAATTTATCATCTTAATGAGGCCAATCATCTTAAATACATGTACACTGACTTTAGGAATATTACTTCTCTTTTACACTCCGCTAAACAACATTATTATTATCAGCGGTTTGAATAGGGAAAAAAATAATGTCAAAAATACTTGGAAGATTATTAACAGTGTTCTTAAAAACAATTCTTCCACTAAAATTGCAGGTACATGTATCAATATTAATGACCAGAGCATCACTAATCCTTATCAAATTGCTGAGCATTTTAATAAATACTTCAAACCAACATTAGACCAAATTTGACAAACCAGATTCCTAAATGTGATTCCTATTTTGATGGGGTTGGTGTTGGTTTATATGTTTCTAATGACCTTCATTATGATGTACATCATAATCTTTATAAATCATCTGATTTCATTTAGGTGTTCGGGTATGTGCCCGAAACACCTATTGTTTTTGTACGTTTTTTTTTTTTTACTTCTTCTTCTTCTTCTTCTTCTTCTTCTTCTCCCCAATCTTGTCCGCTAACAAAAACATACTTGCCAAGTTTAAAAAACCTTCAAACTTCACACATAGTTAGACCTTAACTTGTAGATGAAACCTAGTGACGTCATGATAATCAGGAAACCGCAACAGTGACGTCATGATGACGTCAAGCCAACATACATAATGACCCACATTCAGTGTCCACGATTGTCGTTAGAAATTCTAACTATAGAGGCGCTATACAACTTTAGTGGTCTTTACACAATCGGTTGCAAAAGAAATTAATTAGTCTTAACCTATCAATGCCAAGTTTAGCGTGAAGTTTCCCGTTACGCTAATCGGATTGCTTAATAGTGGACATGGAATGTAAGAGGGGTTTCACCGAGAGATGTCCACCTGGGCACCTGCTTTACTGATTTGTGTGCCTTTTAATAATTATTTTATTTGAGTTTGTTGAATTTCAAAACTTTTAGTGGTCACTTGGTGGCGCTGATCATCACATATATTTATAAACTTATAACGCGTTTGTGGAGCATATCGCTGTAAAAGGTAACGAAAATTCATTCCACTTTTCTACTGATTCAAAGTTTTCACAAGCACATCGAAGTCATCTGCAGACACCTGATTGGTGCTTCTTTCTATAAGCCTTATCGCTAATAGCAGCTGCAAGGAATTGTGGGATGTCTGTGGGCGCAACAGCACCACTGCGTGCCGCGCGGACAGACAAAACATTATTGACGTCACAAAAGCTGCGCCAAACAGATGCCCCTTTTTGTATCCCTGTATGCTTTGCGGCAGTTGCTTCAGTGCTATTAGCGATAAGGCTTATGGTGTAAGTAAAAAGGTGAAATCAGCGAGAAATTACTTTTAAAAATTGGTCAAAGTTGATGATTTTTGTAAACAAGCTTGTGTACATGACGGTATACCCTTCCGATGGTACCCTTCACACTTACACTGTCAAATCGGCGTTTGTTGACAAAATGGCATGTTGATTTGGAGGAATTTGATATGGGGCTAGTTAGGTTTTGGTGAGTTTACTTCGTAGTTTGTACAAATGTAGGCTTACCAGTAGGCAGTATCACACATACACATAGTGAATGATGTACTTCAATATTATTATTAATAATTGAGGAAGGAAGTCAGATTCTTATGACTGTTAGTGACTGACCTTGTGTGTAGTAATATTAATTTAAAAAACAAATATTAATCTAATTCCTTGCAAAGACGTCCATGATGCTATTGGTGTGCAACTTTCATCATTATATTAATTATTTGTGTAAATTTAAGAAACTAAAAGTTATTGAAAATATTTTCCTCATTAACGTTAGTCGTTAGGCATGGTATGCATTATATTGGAAGGGTGTGTAGGGACCTACAATACAATAAGACATACCTGATGGCTGCATTGCAGTTTACTTTATAGTGGCACTTAATTTTCTCACTAAAGTAGCCCAGAAACAAATATCAGCACCTTTATTGAGATAATGAAACAGTCACATCATGGAGGAAGGATTTTGTCAAGAATAATTGTGTGCAATTTTGAAAACAACCAATACCCTTTTCAATTTCAATGGTCCAGCTACTCCAAAATTATACACTTTTTTCCCCATTTGATTTACATAAATTAGAACTTCTCTATAATTTTCAAATACTTTATTCTTGGTCCATGTACTTATAAAACCTTCCTATTATTTTTACAGCATGTTCACTGTGACGTATTATCTTCCTCATTCACATGAATTGGAACTTCTCTGAAATTTCAAATACTTTATTTTTGGTCCATGTACTTATAAATCTCCAACACTTCGAATTAATGACGTAACCTTTTTAACTTCAACCGAACACCTTGTTTTTGTTGTGACAAAAACTTATATCTAGTTGAATCTATTTTTATCAAAATTGATAATCCTGGAAATAAAAACATCACAGGCTTTATGCATCAATTCCAAAATAATGAGTTACCAGTTTCATTTCATAATGTTTATGTAATGTGTACAGCACAAGCTCAAAAAGGTTTGATAATTCTCTTAAAAAGTACTCAAGGTTGACTTTTGTTCAAAAGAAAACTCACAAATATATGTTACTGAGTAAGTATCAAGATATTTAATAACCTTACTCCTTGGGTAGACCCTTGGGATCTTTGTTAAAATATATTGCTTTACTTCTTGCTGGTTACTATAACATTTTGTATTTATATCAGGTCTAAGTGCTTTGGCTTTTTATGTAGTACTGCTGTTGTCCTGTTTGTGAACCGTCTTTTTGTATGAAGCAATTTTTCTATTTAAATGCTTGTGTTTAGTACATTGTGATATCAAGTTAATATTAATTTTGGTTTCCTACATGACTAATATTTCTATTTTCTCATTGTACTACACATGATTATAGTGGGGGCCTTCACTTTCTTTTTGAGAGCCTCCACCAGTTTATCATCGTTACTGCTCTTCCATAATGTTATATTAATTAATGTTCAACGTTTTTCAAGGTTCAAGGTTCATTTATTTTTCCACAGTATCAAAATTAATCAATAACAATAGAAAGTAGTGAAATAAGTAATGAAATAAAAATATTACAATAAGAAGTAAAAGTGAAAGATATGGGTGATACTGCAGAGGGACCCATTGAGAAGCAGAGCTTGTAAACATGGGCCACATAGCGTACATGTGCATTGAGCCGGAAATAAGAAGATTTATATACAAAATAATGTCCATTGATAAAGTGAAATAAATATTGAATTGAATTGAATTGAATTGAATTGAATTGAAAGGGTTTATTTTCCATTAAAAATATTGTCGCATCAACTTTCTGATGCACTCAGTTCAAACAGATTCATGTCGGTTAACCATGATGTCATTGCAGTAGCTAGCTTTAAATTTGGACATGGAGTTGATGATCATCACATGCTGTGCATGTACAAATCTGGCTTGGAAGACTATGCTGACGCGTCATGATCATCAACTGCACATTGATAATGATACAATGCAATAAGTGTATTTTGCACAGGTTTGTTATTAAATGTATATGATTTACATGTAAAATAAGTAAGCAGACTACAAAGAGTAAGTTTTTGCTAATTACATTACTAATACTGTACCTTTCCTTTAATATCAGGTTGAGAATGACAACTAGAGCTGCATCAATAATGGCTGAAGATAGTGAAGCCAGTAGTGTGCAAGATCTACTACAAGAAGCTAAGGATAATAAGCACCACAGCATATACCTCAACTACAAAGGCTTACATCATATTCCAAAGGAACTTGTAGATGATGACAAGACATTCAGATACCTGCAACACTTGTATTTGAAAAGAAATCTCATCAAAACTTTGGTATTAACTAATTTTCTCTTGACATTTTCAAGAAAACAAATTTGCAGAAAATTCAAATCTGAAATGGATTACTGGCTGGTAATTCATTTTCACATAATAATGCATACAAACATATTGAATACATTTTGTGTTAACAAGAAAATAGTTCATGAACTATTTTCTTGTTAACGATGAGGGTTAGTGATGAGGGTTTGGTTGATTAATGATTGATTGAGGGTGTGGCTGAGTGCTCTATGTAAGACTGTTAGTGGTGACACCATGTACAAGTTCTCTTTTGAGTTGCAATTAATCAGTTCTTTTCAGAACTATTTACTACTCAAAAGAGAATTTCTACATGGTGTCACCACTAACAGTCTTTTCTTATCCTTTTCACCGTGCAAAGCTAACTTTAAATAGCAATTTCTGGTTCACTCCACTTATGTATGCTTAATGTAATAATGTCATTTGGTCATATACATTTTGCCTTATTTTGACATCCCTGAAACTTGTGTATCTCTTTTTGTTCTTTATTCAACTGCAGCCAAACAACATTGGCAATCTTACTGGACTTGTTGAGTTGTAAGTACAGTAATTTTGTATGGGCATTTCTTTCTTAACCTTAACTCCCTAAGCATTGTTACTTAACAATAAAAATCCTTCAAAATCCTCCAACTGCCTTTGTTCTCTAGGGAGTTAGGGTTAATGTTTTAATTTCCTTCAAATTTTAAGGGAAGGTACAACATTGGTTATGTTGACAAATTGACAATATCTTTGAATCAACATTCAACAACTAACTGTGTTTATTCAGATAAAACTTGTAGTTTTGCATGGTGAAGAGGATAAGTAAGACTAATTGCGGTGACACCATGTGAAATTCTCTATTGAGTAGTAATTAGTTCTGAAAAGAACTGAAGATTACAAGTCAATGTTTCGATCAGTATGCTCTGATCGATCGTCTTTGTGTGTTTATTCATTACATTTTTTCGATCATGAGAAAAAAGTGAACGAAGTCTTCGAATCCTTGATCGGCAAACATAAATTTTGTATTCATTCTAATTTTGATCTTATTCTAAATTTAATCTTAAAAGGAATGTACATGTACAAAATTTGTCACATCACATTGTCAAATTATTATCTGAAAATATCTTATATATAATCCTGATAAATTATTTTGTTAGAAGTTTTTTCGTTTTTTTTTTTTTTTTTTCAAAAATGAAGCAGCTATTGTGATGAAAATTTCACAGGACAACTAAAGGGTTGCAATGAATGTACACTGCCAAATACCATTGTTATACCTTCCCTTTAAGATATTAATTCACTTGGGAATTGTTACAGTAATTTCACTTAAACACCTCAGACATTTGAAGAGATGTTTGATACCATCATTAACTTTATAGCAAGTGAGTTTTATGTAATGAGTCGTGTATACCCTGGCTGGAGGGGAATTGATGATATACATGTACCTGGCAACATCTCTTCAGATGGATGTCAGGATGTTGGTTTCCAGACAATGAATTATTTCATGAATGATTTGTTTCATGAAACGCTGATGAATGAGTGATCTTGACAAATGTATGGTTGGTATTTGTTTTGGTGTTAAAAGGTCACAGGTCAAGATAACTTTTGAGAATATTGTAGTTGTACCTTCCCTTTGTAAAAAATAGTCTGGGAGTCCTTGTTAAATATAAATAATTCATCTGCACTTTTTCTATGTACACTGAGCAAAAATATAAACGCCCCATGTTTCAACCTGACCCCCACCGTGTCCACATGCATGTCCATGATTGCCAGATGCCACTATCGTGTTCTAACGGACAGTAATCTGTAGCATATTGAACAACAAAATGAATTTTGTATGATTTTGCAACCTCTAAGGCTAATAAAAGTTTCAAAGTGCCACATGGGGCGTTTATAATTTTGTTCAGTATAATATTCATTCAGTAAATTATACACTTAAAATTATTGGTTTTATTAATGTTTTTTATTAGTATTTTTTAAAATACATATAAATGAAGAATTAAGCAAAAGTCATGCATTGTCATGAATGATTTTTTTTGCAGTATAGGAATACAAAGATTTTTGAGCATTTGTATTATTGGCATTATTACCATGATGAAAGCATAACTCGGAAGCTTTACTGATCTAATGGAATATCTACAAATGACTAAGAAGCATTCCTATTCCAAGTGGGAATCCACAAATAGATTACAAGCATTCTTCTACTACTAGTAGTATTTAGGATGATTTCACAGGTGTCTCTTCAAAGAGAATCCACAAATGGCTGATGAGAAATATTCCTTTTCCAGAAGAATTCCTCTTTAACCCTCCTACGTGCCTTTTTCAGACAAGTTGATGCACAATTTGAAACCATTCGTTTTGTGAAACACACCAAGGTGTAGTGTATGCACCATTCAAAACCATTTGAATGATTTATAAGCCACTGTATGTGTAGTACATTCACCATTTGAAACCATTCGGCTATGGAAACACACCAAGGTGTAGTGTATCCACCATTCAAAACCATTTGAATGGATTTGAATGGTAGTAAATTGCTACCAACACTTTTCAAATGGTATCACCATGTGTGTACAAAACCAATGGCCATTTTTGAAAGTGGAAATTTTGAATGGTTTCAAATGGTCAAACAGTAGGAGAGTTAAAGGAGAAAAACAACAAATGGTTGAGAATCATTTCTCTTCTAAATTATAAGGGAGAGTCCACAAATGGCTTAAAAGCTTTCCTCGAGTCTTGGGAAGATTCCACAAATGGTTGAGAAGCTTTTAACTCTTCTAAGGGATAATTCACAAATGGCTTTGAAGCATTCATATAGGATTCCACAAATGAATAAAAAGTATTCGTCTGATGGAATCCACACTGGTTGAGAAATCCATAATTAACTGGTGAAGTGATGTGAAACGGTAGAGATTTAAAAATTTACAAAACAATTTCACCTCACACTGGGTTGAGAAAAACCAAACCAAAACAGTGCTCAACCACCACCAGTTTGTATCCGGCCCAATATGAAACTGGGTGTCTTTTCTCGCAAGTTGAATTTTGATGTGAATACAATTTTTTGATGTTAGTGATTGGAAATTATTTTCCTTTTTGTGTTAACATAGATACCTACACTCCAACTGTCTAACAAGATTACCTGATGGTATGTCAAGAGCCATTTCTCCATTTATGCTTAACTCTTGTGCACCTGTTATCCTGAATCCATCAATTCAGAGTTCAAGGACCAGACACCTCCATGTGCCAACAATAAAACAACTTTATTTAGGCATCACACAATAAAACTAAGTGGGCAGAAACAGACCTCCTTCCTCTAGTTACTTACGCCACTGTCTAGATATAGTATTTGCATCAAAAGAAAGTATACCATTGGTAAACATTCATTCTGCTTTGTCTCAATCCATGTGAAGATAAAACGGCTAACTTGTGAAATTTTGATTGGCAAACACTAACTTTGTCAGAGCTGCCAACTCTTCCGGATTCTGCGGAAGACTTCGCGTATTTGACGGTAATTTACTTACTTAAAATATATGCAAGGAGGCCTCTCCTTTTGGCACCAAAAGGAGAGGCCTCCTTGCATATATTTTAAGTAAGTAAATTACCGTCAAATACGCGAAGTCTTCCGCAGAATCCGGAAGAGTTGGCAGCTCTGCTTTGTATTCATTCTAATGTGGAATAGTGATACAGTCCATTATCAAAATTAAATAGGAGTTAACATTTAACTATTCTTTGAAAATGATAACACCTCAGAGAGAAATACTAAAATGGATGTTTGATATCATCAAGTTTACACCAAGTAAGTTTCATGTAAAACTGAGACATAATGGAATGACAAATTGTGGTGACATCATGGGAATGTTCTCTTTGAATGAAAAGTACATAATATCTACAGGCCATTTAAAGGTCATTTCATATTTTATAATGTCAAGAAATATGTACAGAAACTAATCAGCAAAGGTTTCAGCTGAATTGTTCTGCCCACATTTGAAAAAAAACACTCGTCTTTGCATTGAAATTTGTTGAAACTGATTTTTCCCCCTGTGTTTTTCTGAAAATCTTCTGACAGAATAATGTCAATTGTCCAATGATGTTTGCTGTCATGTACACATGTATCATCAGAAAGTCGAGATGTACAAAGCATAGTAAGAGTGGAATAATTCTGTCATTTTGGGTTGTTGGTGTACAAGCAGAAACTACCTTGGTAGCTGTAGAAAGTTGTCTGAAATTATGGTTTTCTGATTCCACAAAAAAAAAAACATCCGGCTGATCATGTCTGTTTTTTGACATATTTCTTGATCCTCATTAAGTATAAATGATGCACTTGATGGATCTAGGATGTGGCCATGTGTAACACACCATTCCATAATGCATGTATTCAACAATGTTTCCCCTCAACCCCCTTTTTCTGCCCAATATTTGTGATTTAATATCTGACCATGTTGTTACATGAATGTTCCATATCCTCCTGAAGTATGACATGGAACCTCAAATCTCATAAGAGACAATTCACATTTTGCTGAGCTGTAGATCAAGCCCACCTAAAATTCTTTTTTTTGTATTTCTCTGTAGAAATCTGCAATTTAATTAGTTTACAATCATTAGATGTCAGTAATAACCAACTGAAGAGCCTACCTGCTACTGTGGGTCAACTCTCTACCCTTCAGAAACTGTTTGTGTCTGATAATCAAATCACTGAACTGCCATCAGGTATTGTAATACACCTATCTGGCCTGTCAATCAGATGGCACTGATTAACCAATAGGGTTATGCCTTTGTTACTATGTCAGTCAGTGTTTGCTTTTATACAGGTCCATGAGAAAATACATATACATATACCTCTGTATATGTATATTGATGTACATATATCAGAATTGAAGCAGGGGTGGGGCAACACCAAAACTTTACCTTCCTAAACACAATTGCATATGAATGACCATATCATCATCAGGTACATGTAACTCCACTCCACAAAAATTAAGGAAATGTTTGTGTTCCTTTGATAATTCTCCAACTCTTGAAATAATAGGGAAAAAAATCAAAGTATACATGTGAAACAGTTGATGAGTAAATACATTTGTATGTACATGTATTGATCTTGATTATAAATGTTTAATTTGTTTTCCTTATTGACATTTTAACCAAATTTAACAAGCCTTAGGATTGCAAAATTTGATTTTACAATTAACCAAATAGCTCACAAGTTTTAATTTGCCAAATTTATTATTTATTTGTTTTGTGGCAAACTACAAACAATACCAGGTATATGTGGTCTTGGTCTTGATCTGAGTCTTCTAATTAATGTTGAAGACTTAACCCTTTCACTACCACAACACACATACCCCTGTTGCTTACCATTGGTGACTTTAGTCGACCAAGGTCACCACACACACAGCACTTAATTGGGAGTATCATGACCAGCTTTTAAAACAGCTGTATTTTTTTCATTCTTCGCAGTCCATACCCATGCTATATATGGTTGGAAAGACTGATTCCTTATCTTTCTAATGGTATAGCCCAACCTACGTGTTGCTATTATAGAAATCAGACATAATACAAGTCAATCCTTTCAATGGCCATTTGTGCTATGGAACGCCATACACTTGTGTACAAAATGCTCTCTGTGTTTGTGAAACAAAGTCAGGGGAAGTAAAATAAATAACCCGATCATTTTATGCAATGCCAATGATTTTGGTATCATATGAAAGGGAATTTCGTAAGCAACAATCATTTCATTGAATATATCTTTCTCCAATACATTCTTCATGATGAAAAACGAGTTTAGAAAAAGTGCCTGTAAATGGATGCATACTGTTGTGCAATAATGTGTGAATTCATGCATGACTGGGCAAACAAATCGGTAATGAAAGGGTTAAGACAAGACCAGGGTCACACATAAGGATATGGTCTAGGTCATGATCTTAATTAATAGCTATTTAACAAGATTTCATATCTTAGATGATTCCAGTCCAAGTGGCTTTAGTTCCATGCATGTTTTATTATCTAGTAGAAGAATTTGTTATTATAAGGTGGCCATGTTTTATTAGTAGTAGTTGTTCTTCTCATGTGACCCATTATTTACTACATGAAACGGAACCATGTCTCTGGTAACTTTTTATTCTGCACTGGTCACGGTGTCATGATTCTAAGAAGAAAAATTCTGTGAGATACATTTTCAGATAGGCTGCTCTTTTAGGAGCAACCAACTCTCAATTCAATTGATTGTCTTCAGATTTAGTAGTCAACTCTCCATTGATTTGATTATTGTTCAATCCTGGCATTTGGTCTTTAAAGCTACTACATTATTGGTAATCTCATGTACATGTAAAGTCGATGATGTATAACGGCGCTATCATTTTAATAAAAAAGGAATTATTTCTCAGCTTCAGGAGAAATTTTTTGTGAGGTTGGTTTTTGTATATATATCTCATGATTCTTAACCAGTATGGATGTATTTACATACATTTTACCAATAGTGTATACTTTAACTACTGCAGAATCATTCTAGCTTGATTCTGATCTGTTCAATTGGTCTTAATGACAATAGGGTTTGCTCATTTGTAATTCGTGGCCATTAACTGTTGACACGTCTTGTGTTTACCCTTTTGATACATCTTACAGAGCTAGGAAAACTTCAGAACCTTCGCATTGTTGAAGCAAGCAGTAATCAACTCACATCTCTGCCATTGGAGCTTAGCTGCTGCTGCCAGCTCCGGTCATTAAATGTTATCAACAATCAGTTACGATGGTTGCCAAGGCAAATATCAAATCTGAGTTACTTGGAGGAGTTAACAGCCAATGGCAACAGATTAGTGTGTCTACCAATGGGTGAGATCTTTTTATCAGGTATCTTATTTAGGTTGGTGAAATTCTTGCGTCGGGTGATAAACAATGGATTTAGTTTTGCCCTACACCGACGTGTGTATAACACAGTATACTCAGTGCTTTCCGAGTGTCTGAAAAAACTACACAGGCGACTCGGGCGGGATTCGAACCCACGACCTCCTGCTTACTAGTGCAGACGTCTTAACCTCTAGAATCCTATATAGCAGCAGGTTCCGTGATATATAGGTTGGTGAAATTCGTATCTTATTTAGAGAAGAAAAGAAAAAGATAAGTAAGAAATGTGAATGTGAATTCGTACAAGATAACATTGTGGATGTGTGAAATTTATCCTTGTTATGCCACTGGTGAGTCTGAGTGAAAGTGAAAGTAGGTGTGATCAGAACGATTTTGATCAACGATCTTCATCATCAAAAAAGAGAGTGTGATCGCTGAGTGAGTTGTATGAGTGACCGGTACCAACTGCCTTGAAGCCCCCAAAGCAACAGGTGTGACGATCGACCGGAGAAATTCAGTCCCAGTTCAATTTGATCAGTGACTTGGCAAAATCAGAGCCAAGTCAGATTCTTCAATCCGATCCCAATCATTTGGTCTTCCTTCAGTTGTTTATTAATTATTACGTGGGGTCATCACTGTCACTGATTATTAATACAGATTTAATAGATAAATTAGAAAGTTGTGACAGTTTTACTTGTTAGTGTATTTGTCTGTTTTGTTTTAGGGTCATTCCACGTCAAATCACACACTTTCCGAGGTCAATCTCACAGATTTATTTTGGTTTACTTTCTAGGTTTGTTTGGTTGTGTGAGAAAACTCCAAAACTTAAATTTGAGTGTTTTTGGTCATGTGGTTTTATTTGTGAGTTACAGGTCGTTGAACATTTTAGCTTCCGTTTGACCTCTACAACTTTGGAAACTCTGGTTAAGAATATCGTAAGAAAGTGATTTTTATGTCAAATGAAAGCTGTTATCATCACAAATTATCCACTTTGCAATTTGGAAATTCTTTAAAAAAAAATAAAGAAGTGGTCAAGCAAAGTGTACTTTGACCTTTGACCCCGCGCAGGCCGCAATATTAAAATTCATGAAATTCTGTCAAACAAAGGCCCAAAGTATACTCATTGTGTATACCAAATATAAAAATGGGCTCTCAAGTAATTAAGGTAGGGTGTACTTTTAAAGATAAGCAGGGCACTCCAATACTGATGTACAGTGTACATTATGTATAGTACATTGTATGTATGTATACTGTACATGATGTACATTGTATGCATCATTTCATGTATAGCTACACTCAGCAGTGTGACTGGGGTTGGTTCAGCAGTGTGAGTAGGGGAACGATGGTTTACTTGGGGGAGTGGGAGCACAGACCTTGGTCGGGGGGGGGGGGGGGAGGGGTCATGCAGTGTGTACACTTACATAATTACTTAAATAATTATTTTACTTCTATTGTACTGAGTGATTTTAGGACATCAAGTACGGTACATGTACCATCATTTTCAAAATAGTTTTTTCTCAATAACACTCAGTATGTACCCTGAGGAATAATATGGTAAACACAAAACACCTTAAAACACAGAATTCTATGATAAATGTATAAATGCAGACCATGCAAGGACATGTCACAAATGTGTATTCATTACATGTAGTTCATTCATGGTTCACTGTAAGCCTTTTCTGTCCTGAAGTACTCCCTCCAATGCTTGATTAGTTGCAAGCAAATTTTGGGGGAAGAGTGTAGGTCCTTCCCTGTTGCTGATTTCTGAGTTTCAGCAGAGTGGCACTTACTTGTAACTTCTCGTGGGAAAACAGCATGTGATGATGTTTCATGATCAGGTAGCCTAAAACATCTTGTCTCTAGAGCAAAGCCTTTAACCCTCCTATATACAGTGCAGTTGCCATAGAATTGTCAGACCTTTCAAAACCTTTCAAGTTTGCTGTACTGAAGGGTTTTGAAAGGTGAGAAAACTGTCTGACAAAAGGGACCTATGAAAGGTTTCGAAAGGTGTAACAACTCTCTGAACAAACTGGTGTTGAAATGTTTCAATACCTTTCAAAGGGTATTGAAAGGTGTGGTTGTTCAGTAGCAACAAATTCTGGAGGGTTTTAAAGGGTTCATAATAATTGATAGCCATTTTGGCCCGTAAGCAGATTTTGAAAGGTTTTGAAACGTCAAACCATAGGAGGGTTAAAGGCCTTATGACAATCAAATAATCACACCTCAACAACCGTATGAGTTTGCATGCAAAGAAATTAAAGGAATGCATTTTTACTTCACAACAACCGAGTAGTACAACAAAGAAGGAAATCTCTTGAAATATCACTTTGAAAATGCACACTATCCCAGGAACTAAAAAGATACATGCCTACAAACCATTGTCAAAAGAATGTGTTGAGGTCCATGAATTCTGTAGTAGCCACTAGCCATACCATCCGACAAGAATGTGTAACCACGGGTGTTATGCTGTTATACTACTGGACAATATTCCTATGCAAAAAGACATTAGTGGCTACAACACAGCAGAGTGTGATGGCTTTTGGTGGTTAGGTTGTGTTCTTGGAACCCTGCTAGAAAGCCCACTTGTTAAGGTCAACTTCTTGCACCCACATGGCCCATCATTCTATTATCCAGTTACTGTAATCCAGACATATTTGAAATTGACGCTTTTGATGTGTTGACATCAGCCAGGGAGTGAGTGAGTACTTCAGATTCAGAACAGAAAAGGCTTTCAGTGAACCAAGAGTGAAGTACATGTAATGTACATTTGTGACATGTCCTTGCTTGGTCTGCATTTATACATTTATGGTAGAATTCTGTGCTTTAAGGTGTTTTGTGTTTACCATATTATTCCTCAGGGTACATACTGAGTGATATTGAGAAAAAACTATTTTGGAAATGATGGTACCGTACTTGATCACAGAATATCCTAAAATCACTCAGTACAACAGAAGTAAAATAATTGTTAAAGTAATTAAAATACGGCATGACCCCCCCCCCCTCCCCCGACCAAGGTCTGTGCCTCCACTCGCCCGACCAAGGTCTGTTCCCCCACTCAGACTGCTGAACCAGCCCCATGATGAGTGTTGCTATACATGAAATGATGCATACAATGTACATGTACATCATGTACAGTACACAAACATGTACAATTGTACGTGTATGTACTATACATATATGCATACATAATGTACACTGTACATCAGCATTGGAGTGCCCTGCTTATCTTTAAAAGTACACCCTATCTTAATTACTTGAAAGCCCATTTTTATATTTGGTATACACAATGAGTATACTTTGGGCCTTTGTTTGACAGAATTTCATGAATTTTAATTTTGCGGCCTGCTCGAGGTCAAAGTACACTTTACTTGACCACTTTAAAAAAAAAAAAATTCCAAATTGCAAAGTGGATAATTTGTGATAAGAGCTTTCATTTGACATAAAAATCACTTTCTTACGATATTCTTAACCAGAGTTACAGATATCCAAATTTGTAGAGGTCAAACGGAAGCTAAAAAGTTCAAAACCGCTCAAATTTCAGTTTTGGAGTTTTCTCATTACAACCAAACAAACCTAAAAAGTTAATAAAAAAAAATCTGTGAGATTGACCTCGGAAAGTGTGTGATTTGACTAGGAATGACCCTTTATTATTCTTTTGTGTTATTTCACACCCAATTAACTTCTGCTCACTCCTATGTTTATTTACATGTATGTTGTTTGTATTCTATCCCATTTTGCCTTTGAGAAAGAACCTGCTAGGTTCGAAACGTAAGGCCAGTAACTACTATTTTGCATTTATACTACAGGTCCTTTAGGTTGGTAAGCAGTTTGCAACAGCTAATTTTCTATTTAAACTTTTTTTTTCTGTTATGTCAGGTCTCACTAGTAGTAACTATTCATTTATATAAAGAGAGACAGACAGACAGAGACAGAGAACCTACTTTGCCTCCACATGGTACAGAATGCATCTAATTGTCAATGTTTATTTTAATCAGATCTTGGTCTGTGGCAAGAAAATCTTCGTACAGTGTATGTTGACAACAATCCCCTGCTGCATGCATTACCATTCAGCCTCTGGAAGAAAAAGATTGGTGCTACCAGGTATATATCTCTCTACTTAATCATTGCATAAATTCATAAATGCCCAAGAAAGTTTAGACAATCTGATTGGACAATCACGTGGGGGTATATTAATGGATGGTGAAGACATGTCTTCTCAAAATCAGAGCAGTGTGTATGTGCTAGCTGTTCTATTTAGCTGATGCGTGACGTGCATTTGAACCAATCAGAGTGTTTCCCCGTCCCAAAAACATGACTTTGCCTTTATTCAACAAAAGCTACAATCATGTTTACATTTTGAAAATGAAATCGATACAGGTATTTATGAATGTCGGCTTGTTCCTTATCACCTGTGATCACACCCTAAACTGGTATTCCCTTTTTCCCAATGAGGAATATGTGCAGACAACATCAATATGACACTCACTCCCAGATCAATTTTTAAATCACTCCACTAATATTTCTTCATAATTGTTGTAAGACAATTTTAATATGCAATTGCATGTATAATGCATTGCAGTATGTCTTTGATGCAAGCCTGAAAGATTGCATTCTCAAAAAGAATAACTGTTCAGAGTTTGAAATAAACTTACTTGGTGTAAAGTTGATGATGCTATCAAACATACACAACAAATGTTATTGCAAAATTATGCATGTCTGAATGGTGGTGATGAACTGCATGTTTTATATGTTGTAAGTTTTATGTCAAGTTGTGGAGCCTGGGTCTTTCTACAGTGAAGGGTAATTTTGACAGACACAATGTTATTGTATTTTTTCTTTACTATAAATAATAAAGAATTTGTCAATTATGTACTATAATACTACTCATGTAATGCAGATACAATGAAAATAAAATAAAAATGCTACTGTGTTTAGATATTTTCGTTTTTAGTTATCTTCTCAGAATGAACCCCTTAAATTTAGTGAATAAATGTGACAATTTGAAAGGACTGGACTAAAAAAGTATTTCTTAAATTTGAGTAACTGTATTAAAACAGTCAATAGTATATTTGTATACCGAATTCCTACGAAACATAAAACAACCAAAATATATTTGATAGGGGCTTGATTGTAAACACACATCGCCTGCCAATACATTGATTACCCTCGTAACTGGATCGGTCAAAATGTTACGAGAGTAAGCCGGTGTTTATTCTTTAAAAAAGAGCAGGATTTGTTTTTGTATGGATGCATGTGTTGTTACCTTTATACTTCCCATGTAAGCTAAGTCTAATAATATTGACATTATCTGTTGCGCTTTGCCTCAAAACAGCTCGTAAAGTTCGACTTCTATTTTTCTGTCAAATCGTTACGAGAGTAATTTCCCGCCCGTCCACAAACCCTGAAATAGACTGTCCCCCACTTATCTCACGGTAGCATTCTACACACTATCCATTAAGTTTCTGACAATGTGTTCTGGACCAATCGACCCTAAGTACCTACGGAAATTTCATGTTTCGAATTCTGTCTACAAGGTTACGAGGGTAATCGTGTTACGAGTGTAATGGATAACACAATGTTTTTACATCATAATAATTATTTAAATTTATTTTCGCCATCAACGTATGATCGACAACCGTGATAGCTAACATTAGTATAGATTAGTATTCATACTTTTGAAAATTGCTAATAAAATGGATGAAAATCCGGCACGGGATACAAAATGAGACAGACGCGTTAAAAACGCATGCAATACACTCGTAACAGAATACAGACATAATGAAGCCTACGCAGAAACAAAAAAAAATACATTCAAACAGCCGTTGAGTATTTCACTTTTCGCCGCGCGAAGGCTTATGGGTAATAATTATGTGTGTATGTACGTAATAATGTACGTACAAAACGTTAACGATGCGTTACGATTTTGACTGACTGACAACCAGCTTGACATGAGAAAACTCGCAAAATTTAACGTGCTACAACTAAGTACAACCGTGACAGTGTCAGCTGCAGGTAAGGATTTAAAATCTTCACATAGCCTGTATTACTTAATAACGTTTGAATGATATGTGGGGAATATTTAGCAAAATTTTAGCGTAAACACGGCCAGACAGACAAGTTAATTTTGCGGCTGTTTAGTGTATCGATCCCGACGCAACGCTAGCGCGGGAAGATCATTCATTAAAAAAACTAAAACAAGTCTGATTGTACTTTATTAACGTTAGTTTAAGTAGTAGTTATTGGGGAATATGTGAGGTGTCTATGAAATACAGATAAAAATTAATAACAAGAAACATTGGTTTCGGCAGAAAACATCTGCACTGGCACTGCACTACTAACTAAATTAGAGAGAAATGAATTGAACCTGATTTAGTCTGTGCATGGAGGTATACCTCCATGGTCTGTGTTACAAGTTTGGTGGTGGGCATCAATTCTTGTTTTTAACATTATTAAGTTATTAATATTTAATAATATATGTAGGCCTATGATTGGAAAAATTATTAGGGCCCAGGCAGGCCTAGCCCCATTCTAGACCCAATACACTGGACTCCCTCCATATCCTTGGCCACAGCACTAGGCCTACTCAGCACCACATGTACAACAATGGATCAATTTTTTTTAATTTAAAAAAAAAAAAAAAATTCAACTTTTGATCTGCTAATTATTACATCCCAAAACTTAGTAATTAGGTAACCTCCAAGCAGATACTTTTGGCATAAAATCCATTATTCTTGGAAATTTTTTGAACATTTTTTTAATTAAAAAAATAATAATAATAAAACTTAAATTTCACCAAAATTACCGATCTCACAATAGAAAACTTTATGCCAAAATCACAGAATTTTAGATCGTAATAATTAGCAGATCAAAAGTTTAAAAATCGCTCCATTTTTGTACATATATGGTGCCGGATGGAGTCAGTGAACTGGCCCTAGAATAGGGCTAAGGCAGGCCCTACATGTACTAAAATCAGAGGTCAGGCATCTGTTTCTACAAACATGTTTTTCCCCCAAGTTTCTTTTAAAAAAATTCAAAATAATACCTTGCAAATTTTGTATTTTTTGTTGTAGAGTACATGTATGTGTCATGACATCATATTGCAACATGCGTAGCAAAACAAAACCACGATCAATACTGAAAATTAGACTGAGATCCTTCAAGATCACTTCCGAGGAAGCATCAACATCGGCATCGATAAAAGTAAGAAGGAACAGACAAAATGTCCAAGCATATCGAGATAGACTAAAGAAAAATGAAGAGATGTGGGAAGAATACAAATCCCAAAAAAATGAACATATGAGAAAATATCGACGGGATGCTAATGAGGAGCAAAAACAGAGATTCAGAGAAAGTAGCAAGATGCGAATGCGCAAGTACAGGGAAAAAATAAAGTTAAAGGAAAAAGACATAAGGCAGACAGCAACAAGAGCACCAAAGATTACAACAAGAGGAGACACAAGTAAAGTACAAGAACAGAGGGATTATTGGAGGAACAAACAAAGCACCTACAGGAGCAATATTACAGCACAGAAAAAGCGAAGGATACGTGAGAAGGACAGAAAAAACAAACAAGACAAACGAAATAAAAAGAAATCGGTATTTCGCCATGAGAAACCTACTCCTGTCTGTTCTGCATCAAGCCTCACGGACAGTGCTAAACGTAAATTGGCTTCACGTGCTCGTAAAGTTCTACCTTCATCACCGAATAAGTTTGCAACAGTCGTAGACCACCTTGTTTCAAATTCTAGTCCAGCCTGCCAAACGATCATTATGAGAAGATTGGGAAGCAAACAAGAAACTGAAATTCAGCATAAAGAAAACACGATCAAGTGCTTAACAAATGCATATAAATCACTGAGGAGAAACACAAGAGAAGACAGAATGTCCAAAAAAACAGTAACTGTAAAACTTGCACAAGAGGTGAAGAAAAAGTATGGTGTGACTGCACAAGCAATTCGTAAGACACTTGGTATTCATCCCACGTATATGGCCAACTGCACAGCCAAGACAGAGTTATCCTCATCTGATCTCCACAAGCGAAAGAAACGAAAAGACAGATTATCTATGGAGGTGACAAATTCTATAAGAAGCTTCTATGAGAGGGATAATGTATCAACACAGCTGCCAAATAAGAAAGATGTCAGTAAAAAAACTTTGCTAGCCAAGAGAGTACTGAATAGGTCCATTGATGAACTGTACAAACTGTGGAAAGAGGAACACTCTAATTTCAAGTTGTCATTTTCCAAGTTTGCTTCCTTGAGACCAAAGCATGTCGTTCCGCGCAGTAAAAGGCATCGAGAACAATGTTTATGTGAATACTGTGAAAATATACAGTTGAAATTGGATCAAATCAACAACATTGCCAACAGGTTTTGCCCAGAGTCCCGTCTGGGAGATGTGTATGCAGCAAATAATGTATCATTGTGTGCCAAGGTGGAAGGACATCGCTATACTGACTTAAAGTGTATAGAGCGCAATTGCAGCAAGTGTGGTGTCCATCTGATCAGATCTAAGTTGGAACCTCTCTTACGTGAAGTAACTGAAATGAGAGTAGAATGGGCAAGATGGGAGACTGTCAAGGAAAATCAGTGCAGCAAGAAAACCCGTGTAGTAAAGAGTGGTTCTGTTAAAGACATGGTTGACCAACTTGAGACAGAGATGAAACCATTCAGCCAGCATTTATTCACAGCTGATTGGCAAAGGAAGCAGTGTGGCACTCTTTGTAGAGAACCACCAGATAATGCTGTCATAATGGTAATGGACTTTTCACAAAACTTTGCATGTTCTTTTCAGCGAGAGGTCCAATCTGCTCATTGGAGCCAAACCCAGGTCACGTTACATCCAGTTGTTGTATATTATAAATGTCCTGTGGATGGACAGACAGTTAAGGAGGCAATACATGTCATCTCCAATGATAGGGTACATGATAGCCATTCAGTGGTCTGCTTTGTTAAGGTCATCAATCAGCACCTTAAAGATGACAGCAAAGTACACTTCAATCACTGTATACAGTTCACAGATGGATGCGGGAGACAATATAAGTCAAGTGTACCATTCAGAGACATTTCATATTCTGAGGAGGATTTGAACTGCAAAACAGACAGAAATTTTTTTGGATCCAGACATGGTAAATCAGATTCTGATGGTGAAGGAGGGGTTGTGAAGTCGGCAGTCACCAGGGCCATCACATCAGAGGAAGCAGTAATAACAGATGCTGTCGGCTTTTATAATTATTGTCACAGTCATCTTACTAAAGGTCTTTCAGAGAATCCTCATGAGTGCAATCACTTCAAACGCATCTTCATCTATGTAGACTCAAGTGACATAGAAAGGAGAAGGTCAACATCATCCAGAGAAGTGAAGACTGTCAAGGGCACTAGAAAGTTGCACTGCATTAGAAGTGTGACAGGTGGAACCATAATGACAAGAAGGCTTTCCTGCTACTGTTCAGGTTGCACTTCCAACAAAGAATGCCAGCACAGGGACTATGTGGACACATGGGAACTGGTTCATCTGCAGTCGGAAGGTATGTATAGACACCCTTTATACAGCTTTTCCTTAGCTTCTCCTTTCTCTATCTTGTTCTTAAGTGAAATGATTTGGGGGAAAAATTATTGATGAAACTTAATGGTACAATACCTTGTATAAGTACTCTTTTTATCATTTTACTTAAATTTTCAGATAATACTGAACTGGAAACATCAGATGGTCAGGGCCAGAGCTGCAGCGCAGTTGTTGAAGATGTTGAAACACCTCATGTGTGCTTGGAACAGGCACCTTCTTCAAGCTCGGTATGCAGCACGAAGGTCGGGGACTTTGTGGCAGTGGCCGTAATGGGGAAAAAAAGGAGAGTGACCTACATTGCCAGGGTAAGATCAAATACATTTATTTTTATTTAATGTTTTTAAAAAAAATTGGTACATTTTGTTAAATTTTAGATTACTAAATTAATGTTCCTATCCTTTTTTTCCCCTGTTGTTTACTTCTAGGTATTGGACATTGATGACGAAGTAAAGGTTACATATCTCCAAGCCTGTGGGTCATCTTCACAATCCTACAGCATAAACCCTGATGAAGACTCTTACTTCTGGCATCCATCATCTGACATACTTGGAGGGGTGGGTGTACAGGATCGAGGCTGAGGCTAACATTTAGCCAGACAAGTCTCCAAAAGTACATGTATTTCCAGCACAGTGTGTTGAACCATGAGGGGTAGGGGGTGGTGGGGGGGGGGGGAAGTATATCTGTTAAGAATTTGAGATGTTTGCCTTAATCATTTAAGGGAATTTTGCAGACTAATTTAACCTCTTCCTTGTAAACCACTAAGCCTGGGCGATGACACGGTAATATCGAATATCGCAATATAGTTTTTTATTCGATTATGATATCAAGAACTTTTCAAATTATCGAGATATCGTCAAATTGCAAAAGTACATGTATTTCCAGCACAGTGTGTTGAACCATGAGGGGTAGGGGGGTAAGTATATCTGTTAAGAATTTGAGATGTTTGCCTTAATCATTTAAGGGAATTTTGCAGACTAATTTAACCTCTTCCTTGTAAACCACTAAGCCTGGGCGATGACACGGTAATATCGAATATCGCAATATAGTTTTTTATTCGATTATGATATCAAGAACTTTTCAAATTATCGAGATATCGTCAAATTGCAAAAGTACATGTATTTCCATCACAGTGTGTTGAACCATGAGGGGTAGGGGGGTAAGTATATCTGTTAAGAATTTGAGATGTTTGCCTTAATCATTTAAGGGAATTTTGCAGACTAATTTAACCTCTTCCTTGTAAACCACTAAGCCTGGGCGATGACACGGTAATATCGAATATCGCAATATAGTTTTTTATTCGATTATGATATCAAGAACTTTTCAAATCATCGAGATATCGTCAAATTGCAAAAGTACATGTATTTCCAGCACAGTGTGTTGAACCATGAGGGGGGGGGGGGGAGTATATCTGTTAAGAATTTGAGATGTTTGCCTTAATCATTTAAGGGAATTTTGCAGACTAATTTAACCTTTTCCTTGTAATTAAGACTCATTCTACATATATGTTGATTAAAGGGACAGTATCGTCGCGATAAACAGGGCATGGAATCGGAGTGCTAGTTTTAGATTAACTTAGTGACTGAAAATAATACCGCACATGATAAAGTCATATTACCGATGCTGGTGTATAAATGAGCAAGAAATTTTCTGTTCATCTTAAACTAGGACACCAATTCCATGTCCTGTTGAAAGTCTGTTGCTCGTGACGATACTGCCCCTTTGATGTGTACACTTACCTATGTAACACTGAATTATGCAATATTGACATCATTTGTAGAATGCATGTTGGTCTCAACACTACAATAGATTTATTTAATGGTATGGCACGACACTAACAAAAGTCTGGAAAATTTCATTCATGAATGGATTTGCTTTCAATGCAGAACCATACCAAACTACCCATGTTTCAACACGCTCAAAGTCTGTTTCTGTGTTTGGAATTTTTTGGAGTTAATGGTATTGGATAATGATGGAAATTAATAAAGTTTCCTAACAAAATTGTCGGGGGTGGGGGAGTGGAGGAGGGGAGTGGGGGGGTGGAAGACACTTGAGGCTTACCGGTAAAACACATGGCTGTGAAATTGCGCTGAAAATAGAAAATACTAAAATATCCCTATGTGAAATAAAATGAATCAGGACCAATGCTATCACTTGTAAAATATACATTTAATGTACTTGTAAGAGGGGTTTTTACATTGTACTTGTTGTGTTTTTTGCTGTTAGCTTTGAAATTAATAAATAAATGAACTTGGATGTCCAATAATGTTGTTCACAAAGTACACGTCTATTGCGTCTGTCAATGTTACGTAGGTAATTGAGTGCTAACATTTACCTTAGTTGTAGAATATTGGTCAGTAAATACAATTATACTTGAATAACAATAAATTAAGTGTTCAGTATATGACTGCCACACACTCAGTTGTTGGGATGATATATTTGATGCTTTTGGCTGTGATCTATTCTTAGATGAAAAAAATGTTTCAAACATCACATCATCAAGTACCATGACCCACGGATGTTATGTCACATTTTTTTTTGTACACGGGTAATCCGAGTTTTCTAAAGTGAGTTAAACCAAGATAAATACTTGTACTTGATTAAAATATAATCAACTATATTTGATGCTGCTTGTCAGACTGATTGGGATGCCTATGTGTCTGTCCCTGTTACCAACTGTTACGTAAGTAATACCTCCTGTAAGCAGTAGTTGCATCAACAAAAAAAGTTAATTAACATCAGAAAGTTATCTTTTCTTATAATTTTCTGAAAAGGTGATTGTACCCTCAACTGGTACTTGACACAATGTTTTGCCTAAATCAATTTCAGTTTTGGGGGTGCTTGTCACACTCCTGTTACCCAATACTGTAGAAAGAGTATTTATCTTCCCTTTAAATTGAAGCTTCAATTTCAATACATTTTGTGTTCAGATTCAGGGTTTGAATCCGCATGAGTCTGTAAAAAGATAAGGTTTAATTGGGTATGTCCATTATCAGAACTTTGTAGCAGGGATTTGGGATATAGTAAGACTCATTGTCTCTTGTCCCCCAACTGGTAAACAATTAAGAAAAGTGTATTTGAACATTCCTTTTTTTTCTGATTAAAGATGTGGGACCCAGGATGTTTCAGTGGAACAGTTTGGTACTATGCATATGATTAAAGCCAATGGTCTATCAGCCATCTTACCACCTGAGCTTAAGGTTGTTAAGGATGGTAGTGAATCTGACAAGGAGGTCTTGCCTTTACTAGACATCTCTCTTGCTAAAGTGTATCAACTTAAACGTAAGTAACTACTGTTATGCAGTTAGATTGTAAGATTAACAAATTCAAAAGAGGAACACAAAAACAGAAGTGAGTGTACATTTTCCTGTTTACACTTTTTGTAATTAAGATTATTCTTTTAACCAGTTCGCGTCGGGAATAAAAAAGTTTTTCTGGGCCCCTGTGAGGGTTTCTTTTTCCCACACACACGTTAATGGAAGCTTCCACAGCGCGTGGCCACGTCTTCCGAGCATGCATACAAATATATCGGAGTTTCCTATGGTGTAGACGCTCTCCAATCCGTGGTGCAAAAAAAATTTGCGTGTATACACGGCCTCCGGCGCGAACTGGTTAAGTATCAATATACTACCTTAAATACCTTAAGTACAATTTTGGTTAAATGTTTGTAGATGCATCCATACTCAAATCCAGATAATGTATGTTGTGAAGTTGGTTCTAATAGTATCTAACATCATGAGAAATTATTTCGTCTGATATGCTGTCAGTTTTTAGAAAACATAAAATGTATTACAATTTGAAGTAAATCCTGGCAGTATTAATCCAGTTTCCACAGTAACATGTATACTATTTTCTTGTTATTGACACAATGAAATAAGCTGAAACTATCACATGATAGTTTATATACATTTGTCTTCCTTCTTATAACTAAAGGGAAAATATCTGCGTGGTAGTTTTAGATTAACTCAGTGACTGAAAATAATACCAAACATAAGTTCAGATTACTGTTGCTGCATAAATGAGCCAGTAATTTTCAGTCACTGTGTTCATCTTAGACTAGCTCACCGATGCCATGTTGAATGCACTAGCTTACCAATGTGTACGTTCTCAGTTTATTATTGTATAATAAGATCTGAAATCAATCCAAATGGTGTTGTATAACATATTCACTTGGATAAAAGTAAAATATTTGTAAAATATGCCATTAGCCTGGGTACATGGCATCGTTCATCATGCAACTTGATTTCTGAAGGGTTAAAGCCCCTTATACGCTATAGGTATTCTCAAAAACATATATAAAACTTACTTAGTATAAAGTTGTTGATGGTATCAAACATTACCTTTAAATATTTCTGTCTTAGGTGCTATTATTTTAGTAAAGTTAATGAAATTATTTTGCAAATAAATCTGAATGCATTTTCACTGTTTATGTTTCCCATCCATTTCAGTTCATTTCATCATTGAAATTTCAAGAATTATAACATTTGTTTGTATGTTTACCAGATCGTTTAGAAGTCTCTTCACTTCCAAGGAATATTGCTGAATTGGCAACATCTCCAACAGCCCACTGCATGGCTCCTAGCTGCTGTGAGAAACCTATATTTACTGTTGCTTGGGTTCACCTCCTCAAATTGGAATGGGCCCAGGCTTGGCAACAATCAAAGGACAGTATAGGATTTGTGGGTTTATGCTGCTCAAGAGAGTGCTTAAGAACATTCAAGAAGATTCCAGTCCCAACTTTTTAAGATTGTTCACTGTAAGGACTTTTGTAAAGCTTCATAACTTGTGTATTGAAACATTTGTCATGTTTTGAACTAGCCTGAAGATGTGATGTCATGCTTTGAGGCTCGTGAATTACGCCAGATACTGGCCGCGCAATATCTCCAGCGATATTTGAATGGCAGAAGTATGCGTGCACAGTGCAGCGTTCATTTGCGTGCAAGCCTCAAAGCATGACGCTAGATATTTGGCACAATGTATCCAATGAAACCCTTTGAATGGTACGCCCGTAGCCTGTCTCTATCCTTGAGAGGTTAAAGACAGGGAACCAGTCTAGTTCTGAAAATACTGTATGGTGAACCGTACCATTGGATCCAAAAATATAAGATTTAAGGCTGTGCATGGTGGAGTATTGATATCAGTTTGTGGTAACACCATGTGTTTATCTCAACTATCGCTAAGCACATGGTTCTGATAAGAACCTTATTGTTGATTTAATTTTGCCCTACACCGACGTGTGTATAGCACTGTATGCTCAGTGCTTTCCGAGTGTCTGTGAAAAAACTACACAGGCGACTCGGGTGGGATTCGAACCCACGACCTCCTGCTTACTAGTGCAGACGTCTTAACCTCTCGACCACCGAGCTTGCCCGATGACGATTGGCCGGCTGGAATCCTATATAGCAGCGGGTTCCGCGATATATATAGATTGGTGAAATTCTTGCGTCGGGAGATAAACAATTGATTTAATTTTGCCCTACACCGACGTGTGTATATAGCACTGTATGCTCAGTGCTTTCCGAGTGTCTGTGAAAAAACTACACAGGCGACTCGGGCGGGATTCGAACCCACGACCTCCTGCTTACTAGTGCAGACGTCTTAACCTCTCGACCACCGTAGTAGTTTTTTCACAGACACTCGGAAAGCACAGTGCTATACACACGTCGGTGTAGGGCAAAATTAAATCAATTGTTTATCTCCCGACGCAAGAATTTCACCAATCTATATAAGAACCTTATTGGGCAACTCGTATCTCAACTATTGCTAAGTGAGAATGTAGTTCAGGGAGAACCATATGTCACAACTTTATTGACAACTACATGTTATGGTCTATAAGTATGTGTGAACTATGGTTTTTTTGTTAAGTTTTGCGAAGAAGAAAAATGAACAATTTCAAAGAGGTGTTCATGCAATATTCATTTGCCTTATGGAAGATTGGGAAGGTTCGAAAAATCTTCAACTGAGAAACTTGTACATGCTTTTGTTACCTCCAGGTTGGACTATTGTAATAGTCTGCCTTTTGGGCTTCATTCAAATCAACTGAAAAAATTACAACTCATTCAGAATTCCGCTGCTCGACTGATAACTGGAACCAGAGTTCGGGAGAGTATTACTCCTGTGCTTCGGGATCTTCATTGGTTGCCAGTGGATTCGTTTCAAAATCCTTGCTATTACTTATAAAATAATTGAGAATGTCACAGTGCCGATCTACTTAACTGACCTGGTTGAATCTCCGTGTTCCGCAGAGATCAACAAGGCAGAGTAGTGAGATTCGTTTGGAGCCTCCACCTGTGAATTCTATAATGACTAAGTATTATGGTAATCGTACATTTTCTGTTGTTGCTCCCATGGTATGGAATGATCCTCCATCAAACATTCATGCAGCCCGCAGCTATGAATCCTTTAAGTCATTGGTTAAAACTCATTTGTTCCATTCTTATTATGGTAGTCGCTGTTTACTTTAATTACTTTAACTTTTATCTTTTACTGGAACTGTTTTAATGGAAAGGGCACTTATACAGGTGTACAGTGTGCTGAGATAATTGTATGTGGTACACTTAAAACAATAAATGATTAGATGTATAATCATGGTGCTTGTAAATTTAAAGAAAAAATTGATATTTTATACTATTGTTTGAATTTAGGTACAAAAAAGTACATGTATTTTAAAAAGCACATAATGTAGCTTGATCAACTACTACACATTGTCAAGAGTGATAACAAGTGTTTTTACCTACATGTACATGAAGTGTTCAAGTTAAGTAATAACCAAGTCCAATGCATAGTACTCCAAGAAATATGGATTTGGGTCATTCATAATGTATTGTTCCAAAGACTAACGTGCAAAGTCTCAAACTGAAGCAAAGCAGTCTGGCAGACTAACCTGGCATGTGAGAGAACTGTTTATCATATTCGCCCCGCAACTAAAGTTCGTTCCAAAGCTTTGTCTGCATCTAGTTTAGGATTGTGCCTAATTCCATTATGCCTTACAGCAAAACTTGTAGCCATTGCTCATTGTGCATTTGGAGTACAATGCCATGGTATACTTCATGTCAGTAATTCTTCTGGTGATAACGATTCAGTTAGAACAGATGAAAGTAAACATTTACAGATATATTGCTTAAATTTATTAAGATAAATAATTATTTGCATATTGCATATGAAAAATATCAGTTTTGCAGTATCATTTATTCATTATCAGTTTGGCTTGTGGGTTAAATCTCAACTATAGTCAACAATCTCATAAGAACCGTATACATATAGGTCTTCTCAGCATGCTGTATTCATCACCACGAGACTGAAGACAGTTGGGTGATACGTATGCTTCTTAAATAGGCTTTTGTTAGCATCTTGTTACTTATTGTAGTGTGTTGAATGCTACGGATAAATCTAAAACAAATTTTTATGCTATGGATAAGAAAAGTGATTGAAGTTTCACAATTTTCTGAGAAATTAAAAAGATGTGATCACATTAGGGTATTTTCATAGCTGTTAACCACAGATTGGTTTTAATACATATATCTTGATTCTTGCTAAATATCGATGCAATTTACAGATATTTTACCCAAAAGGGAATACTGTCTTTAACCAGTACATGACAAAGGATGCATAATTGAAATAATCACTGTGTACAAGTTGGTTTTAAATAATGCTGACTCACACATTTAGTTGGTGTTTTATGTGTCATAAATATGTAGATTTGATTTGGCTTTTTTTTTTTTTTCATGTGCTCGGTCAATTAGCAGACGTGAGACACACACCATCGGTATTTATTCTGCAATCACTTTTGAACGAACTTATACCGATATAAAATATATTTTAAAACATTACATATTCATTTGCTGCAATAGGAATAATACTAAATGAAAAGAACCTGCACCAATTATAATGATTGATTACCTTTAGTAATATGGGTATACAGATTGTTTAGAATTACATTATGTCTATATCAGATGCATGGTCAATGGTTGCCATGACTATTCGTTAATGAAATGTGAAAACTAAATGAAGCTGCATAGAATTTCTATAATTTTCAAATGATGAATGTTGCTTCTCAATTAATTATGATGTATAACTAAAAAAAACTTTTTTTTATATGACATTACATATAAGTGAATTGTTTTCAGTATCTAGTTGTGCCTTCTTTTAATAAAATAAGTAGATTCACCTTCATCCTGTTTCCATTTAAAATACAAATTTCAAGTGATAGTTCTAGATTTTGGTATTGTATACCTACTTTTGTAACAGTGTGGTCTTGCCCATTATATAGGCAGAATACAAGAAGTGTCTACATCTGAAAATATTTAATATTCATCCTGTTTAACTTGTTGAAGTCAGGTTTCACGTTTAGTGTTGTGCCACCCACTTTTTATTTTATTTTTTTTAACATTGTGGCCCTGCCCACTGAATAGGCAAAATGTTGTACCTTCTTCTTGTCCTTTTTGGTCTTTTACCCACCCACCCCAAAAATGGGTCTGTAGCATAAAATGATGTGTGGCCCATTCTCAACGCCCATGCAAAATGTCATGCTTTTACCACAAAAAGCACAATTGATTTGCTTGGCAGCTGGACTAATTAGACCGTGTCATACAATCAGGGCCATAGACCATGTTGTTTGTGAAATGTGTCAAGCACCCAAATAAACATCCAATCATGTACAGCACAATTTGTAACAATGTCCAAAGTGCTTAGTAAATGAGATTGTATCTGCAATCCTCTCTATACTAGCTAACTTGTTTTGCTTATTTATCTTAAATATCTTAGATACAGATCATGTTCCATAAAGAATCGGCATGTTATAACTGGCATGAACATCTATAAACTTGCTCACACCAAATATATAAAAATAAATCCACAAAAAGGATACATAGTTATTTACAGTGTTTTATTCATAAATATTATTTATATATGTAAAAGGCTTGTGTCCCGTTGTGTGATCCCCGCTACTGCCGTTACCCAGGTTGTTTGCATCTGACCGGGGCTTGATCCCTGGCTACTCGGCAGATATGGTTTGGCCTCTGACCTAGCCCCAAAGAGTACATAGATAATTGGCATAAGTGGACCGCCCACCAACATAGGGGCTGGTTAGCTCAGTTGGTAGAGCGCTCGTATGGTATTCAAGTCCGGCATCAGCTAATTTTTCTTTGCTTGCTTTCCTTATTATATAATATTTCAGGTCAGTTTCTTCCTATATATTTGATCTGTGTACAACCACATAAAAGGCTTGTGTCCCGTTAATTGTGTGATCCCCGCTACTGCCGTTACCCAGGTTGTTTGCATCTGACCGGGGCTTGATCCCTGGCTACTCGGCAGATATGGTTTGGCCTCTGACCTGGCCCCATAGAGCAATAGATAATTGGCATAAGTGGACCGCCCACCAACATAGGGGCTGGTTTGCTAAGTTGGTAGAGCGCTTGTACAGTATTCGAGTCCGGCATCAGCCAATTTTTCTTTGCTCGCTTCAGTCAAATAGACAGCAGTATCAAGTAACTGAGAGTTAATTACATGACTATATATATGCCATGTCCAAGTATGAAATCTATTGGGCTGGATGCACAATTCACATGATATGTAACATAATGTCAACATACATCTGTAAAAATAGGGCTGCATACGTAACCTTACACATGTGCCATAAAATGTTTATTTCTCAATCCTATTAAGCTTGGGCAATATCAATTATTTTCATCCATGATATACAATCAAACATACATTGCAATTTTTGATTATTTACGTATGATTGTTTTAAAGCCAATAACCACAGCTATGTACCTCTCTACAAGTGTCACAATAATTCGCCAGCGCTTAGCTCACAGACAAGTGCAATCATACTATTCCCGTGTGCACCATGAACATTGACAAATTAGTCTGCATAGTGTGTACATGTATGTACTTTTGCTTCTCACTTGCGAAAACTGAAAAGTCTGGCCTAATTTTGTTTCCATGGAATCTCTGACTCAACTCACAAACACTGACAATGAATGAGTGTGCAGGTAATTGGCTTGTAGATTACCATGGTTATTTGGTAGTCTGTAGTTGTTCAGTCATCTTGGTTGTAGATATACTGCATCTATATGCTGATCTCACTGAACCATTGGGTAGACTCTCGATATAATGTGCTGATCTCATTGTACCATTGGGTAGACTCTCAATATACTGCATCTATATGTGGCGTGTCGTGGCCGAGCGGTCTAGCTTACCGGACTCAAGTTCTGGTGTTAGCAGCAGAATGTGGGTTCGAATCCCGGCCGTGACACTTGTGTCCTTGAGCAAGACACTTAACCATAATTGCTTCTCTCCACCCAGGGGTTAAATGGGTACCTGTGAGGGCAGAATTGGTTGATTAGCCCTATATGCGCTGTAATGGCAGCAATTGAGAGCTCTGTATATTCCCCAGGGAGATGATCATGAGATGGTTTCAGGAATGATTTATGAGCCTTATGAGCAGGGGTAATAATATAATGCGCCTTGAGCACCACTCAGTTGGTGGATACGTGCGCTATATAAGTCCACACATTATTATTATTATATGCTGATCTCACTGAACCATTGGGTAGACTCTCGATATACTGCATCTATATGCTGATCTCACTGAACCATTGGGTAGACTCAATATTCAAATACATGCAAAATGTCACATACTTTCGTTTTTTGCCATGTTTCAAGTAATGGAAATGTTATATTTTTTACTTCTGGGATACCCACATGATTTGTTGAAATTACATTTTTTCATAGGATAAACAATGTTCACATGATGTGCATGTTTTGGAATACATATCTGTGTCTTCATTGTATATCTCTGGCCCATAATTGTGCACATGAGTTCCTGTGTCCTTTGTCCACAGACTTGTACGAACAGCTCTTCTCAATTCTGTATGAAACCAAATCAAACAAATAATTTGAATAAAAGAAAATCCACAGCAACTTAACCTTTGATTGACCCAGACAACCAAAGCATCCCATGTTGTGAAAGTTCATGTGCGATTATCCTAGTACAATAAGACAAAGTAATTTTGTCTAATTTGTTCAATGTTGATGAAAGTTGTATCTTTTTAGACCAGCCTTGCGTTTCAGGAATTTAGAAAATTGGTTGATTGGTTGTAGATGAAATAATCCTTTTCTCATTAAAAACATTTTCTAAAAAGTATGTTTTCTGTGAAATCACAAGTAACATTGTCTATACAGTGAAATTAAACTCCCAAACAGCTCTATATTTAACACCAACCATCTTCACCAACTTCTGCTTAAAGGTAACAAATACATGTACCATCAGTAATTAAAAAATAACTTCAAATTGTAAGGCATAAAAAAAAAAAAATGTTATGTTGGCGTAACGGGCCAAAAAAAATAGGGTAGGTAGGTAGGGATTTTTCTTCTTTTTTTTTCTCTTTTTTTTTTCCTCCCAGCAATGAAAATGACATGTTTTCTAATTGTTTAAGCCGGTAGTAATACACGATAACAAAAGAAAACAAGGCTACACACAACAAATAGTATACTTTTAAACTCTTGATGACATTTATTTTATTTGTATGTCTTTCTTTTATAGACCATGTAACCTTTGTATACAAAAAGAGTGACCTTGTACATTCCAGGGCATCTGACAGGCAAGTTTACTACACTCATGCCTCGAAATAACCCACGGCACCCACAGCAATTGCCGTGGTGCCCTGTGCTTTTGCAAAGTTCCAATACAAATTTTAATTTTCCTCATAGAAGTGCCCCTTATATCAATTTTTATTGTGTAAAATGCTGGAACAATAATTAAAATAATTTATATTGCAACGAACGATTTTTTTAACACGAAATAAATAGCCAAGTATTTTTAATATTGTATAGTAGCAGTCCGCGCCGTGCAACAGTCTAGGACGAGGCTACCATGTTTTTCATTGTAGAGCAGCCTCACGCTCGCTGAACCAGACTTCCAAGAAAGCAGCCCGTGTATTCACCATTGTGAAACGCAGCGCAGTATAGTGGGAGTCGGGTACGCGACTATACATGTACGGTACATGGTGCATCTATCTCCGTATGTACATGTACATGTACATTGTTATAGGGGGCCTGCGCAATCTTCTGCATGTTCGATCGTTGTGCAACATTGTGCACTCCAAAGTTCCACGAGCGCAAGCGTCAGACAACACAACAATGAGAAACGGTCAGAAAAGGTTTCAAACGTATTTATAACTAATTTATATAGATTTTAATCATTAAATTTCTTCCCTTGAAAAAAAAATATATCCAGGGTCGGCCGTATTTTTAGGGTCGGTCGGGTTACGCCAACATAACATTTTTTTTTTTATGCCTAATGTAAAAACTTAGTTGGTGTGAAGCTGCTGCTGCTGCTGATATCAATCTTACATAAAAATAGTTTTGTCTCAGGTGCTGTCATTAAATCAAGTTGAATAATTTACAGTAAGAGTTAACATCCACACTGAACGAATACAACAAATATCAATGCATTTTCTTGTTAATGACAAATGGAACTTATATCTTGATTTAAAAAAGTAAGCATACTCGTAGAAGCAGTTTTGCCATCATTGCCAATACTATACCTTCCCTAATATTTGTTTGCATTCATATAGGCATTGAACTGATTCAATGATGTGCCTGACTTTGGTATAAATGAGTATATGTATATGTGTGTAGCCGACTTCATATGTAGCTGCTTTCTGTATGATATCACTAATTAGTGTGTTTATGCACATCTTTATGCAGTAAACTCACATACATCATTTGATAAAATAATTATGACAGACTCACCTTTGACCTTCTTGTCAAACTTCTTATGTTTAGCTTTTTCTTTGTTTTCCTCCCGTTGTTCTCTTTCTTCTTCTATTTTGTCTTTACTTCCCCATATCTCCAGTGCTCGTTTCTCAACCTAGGATGGAAATAAACATTCAACATACTGGCAGTTACGAGCTAGATCTTAGAGTATGGATAACTTCATAACTTGGATATAAGTGCTACTGGAGTAAGAGTCAGACTCAGTCAAATGTTGATGTTTTATGACTGGTCCTTGACCCAGAAGCTTATATTTTTTGTGACTGAGGCTTGATTCTTACTTTCCAAATCTTAACAAATTTATCCAGAAAGCTTTCTTTGGATAAACCATAGTAACCCAAGATTAAGGTTGTCTATGTTTAACCACTGGGCAGTTGTTATTAAACACAAATAGCTCAAGAAAAAGAATGAGATTTATTGTAAAGAAGTTGTTGAATGACCAACCTGTAATCTTAAGTAGAGTTTCATTTCTCCCCATCTTGGATTGTGTGGATTCTTCCTGACAATGAACTTTAAGACTGGTTCTCTCCTATCAAAGTCAACATCTTTCAGAAGGTACTCTTGCTTGGCTTCTGTTTTGGCAATTAATGAATGTTTATCCTCATTGTCTCTGTGTACAAGAACATTTATTCTCAAATTAACACTGGCCTTAAAGAGACTGTAGATACAATACAAAGATAATTGGACACTGGTGTCATCAATTAACTCTTCTCCTGAGGACGATCAGAGCATACTGATCGAAACGTCGAGTTGTACCTCCAGTTCTTTTCAGAACTAATTACTACTCAATTGAGATTCCACATGGTGTCACCGCAATTAGTCTTACTTATCATCCTCACCATGCAAAGCTACAAGTTTTACCTAACTCTATACAAGTGTACTATTTGTATTCTCAAAAAACATGAATCACAAAACTTGATTTAAATGGACAATTATCACCACGATCAGAGCAGACTTTCAACAGGGCATGTAATCAGTGTGATAGTTTAAGATGAACACAGTGACTGAAAATTACTGGCTCATTTATGCATCAGCAACGTTAATATGACCTTATCATGTGGGGTAAAATTTTCAGTCACTAAGTTAATCTAAAATCAGCACCCCGATTCCATGCCCTGTTGATCATGATGATATTGTCCCTTTAAAGTTGATGATGGTTTCAATCATCCCTTGAAATGTTTCCGTCTGAGATGCTATCATTTTAGTAAAATTATTCAAATTATTTCACAAATAAAATGATGTCCTCCAGAGATATAAATTCCACATTGGAATGAGATATGAGATATGAGCAATTCAGTGAAGGTGTATATAAGTAGATCCAGGATCATGTGTAATGTGGTAATCATGGGATGATAATGTTATTATGACTTGATAGGAGTGAGTGGATCAAATGAAAGATTCAGGTATGCGATATATTTCCCCCTCTCCTTTTTCACTTTTCTTATTATAAAATCTTACGGGCCCCTGTATACACCCGTTTTTCTCCAAGTATTACCTACACAGTAAGTGTACCAGCATTCTATAACCTAGTCCATGGCATTATACTCCAAACACACATGTTTAGCAAAACAAGCATGGTAATGGTTTGGCTACCCTGCTTGAGAGCATCCTGGGAGAAGCACTTGAGTCTACTTGGAAGAGCTAGAACAGAATGCAAATGAGATATTACTAGGCTACAGCGATGGCTAGCTACAGTGGAGTTGCACAAAATGGCTATGTGAACAGTACAGTATGCATTAAACGAGTGTGTTAAGTACAGTTCTTGTGCATGCAGCAAATGCACTGCTTCTTTTGAGTCCTTGTGCATAAGTCTGTAGAATACAACATCATGATTGACCCAAATCCAATGTTCTTGGAGTACAATGTTATGGAAAAGGTTACCGGCACACTAGATAACAGACTTCTTGTAACACTGTTATGACTGTTAATTTGAATAAAGCTGTAAGATTTGAGGCTTTGCATTGTGGAGATATTGTTTTAGTTTGCGGTAACACCATGTGTTTATCTCAACTATCGCTATGTGAGGTACAGAGTTCTGACAGCAACTTCTCTGAGCAACTCGTATCACACCTGCAGGCCTATGATTTCTCAGAATTCTTTCTGTTTTCATTTATTTAAAAAAATCTCCCTTTGCTACAAAATGTTCTTAAAAGAAGAGAAGTAGCCACCAAGGAAATACAGAAGTATAGTCTGTATTGTGTGCAAACCTCTAGTTTCTTGATTGTGGGGATGTGGAGTCTGTAAATCCTCCAAAATTAAACAAACTTAACCAGTTCGCTTCGGATGCCGTGTATACACGCAAATTTTTTTTGGACAGCGGATCGGAGAGCGTCTAAACACGCATTCCGATTTTTTTGTGTGTCACCGGGAGACTTGTCAACACGCCACACGTGGCGTGCCGTCGTGGCGGCTGACGTGTATACACGCAATCGTTTCTTGGAGTCCATGGGGTCACAGTTCGGTGGCCCCGGACAAAATGCACTGCAAATACTGAACGAGTTCACTCTTTTTGTTGATTTTTGCCTAATCCCTTTATCCAAGACCTGTTCCTTTGACGTACCAGCCAAGCATTTGTAAAGACGGATTTATATCCATTGTTTACGAGGCATTCGATCTCTCTCCATGTATGCCGTCTTTTCGACCGGGCGCTGGTCGCTAATAGGCCGTTGCATCGGAGCTTGCCAACGGTCTAATTGTGCTGAACAAACACAACCGTAATTAAAAAACTAGCCATTTAATTCTCGAAATGTCAATGAGTAAAGGTGTTTATTTGGTTGTCCGAACTTAGTTTCATTGACAAAAAAAATTATTAATGGCTAGAAATTTTTTCAGATTTTTCACTGAAAATAAACCCGCACGGGGGACCGGAAAAATATAAATATTCCCGACGTCAACTGGTTAACTTAAAATTACTGCAAACCAAAACAATATTGATTAAAGCTGTTGAATAATCAATGATGTCCTTGTACCCTTGCAAGAACTGATGAAATGTTTGTCATCACTTACTTGCATTCATCACATACTGGATGATCAAAATGTCTATGAATATAGGAATCTTGGAATCCTTTCCTGCAGTCTACACACATCACTGGGTCACCTCCAAGAAGTGGACCTAGAAGGAACCCACAAAAGCATCATAACATTAAAAGGGTTATCATCAGTCATGTGTCTGCCCTATATATATATATATTTATATACATTTATATACATGTAGAGGTTGGAACATCACTTGTACGGTATTGTGATCCCCGCTACTGCCGTTACCCAGGTTGTTTGCATCTGACCAGGGCTTGATCCCTGGCTACTCGGCAGATATGGTTTGGCCTCTGACCTGGCCCCATAGAGCAACAGATAATTGGCATAAGTGGACCGCCCACCAACATAGGGGCTGGTTAGCTCAGTTGGTAGAGCGCTCGTACAGTATTCGAGAGGTCGCGGGTTCGAGTCCGGCATCAGCCAATTTTCCTTTGCTCGCTACCTGTTTATATAATATTCAGGTCAGTTTCTCCCTATAAATCTACTTTGTGTACAACCACGTAAAAGGCTTGTGTCCCAAGTTGTGTGATCCCCGCTACTGCCGTTACCCGGGTTGTTTGCATCTGACCGGGGCTTGATCCCTGGCTACTCGGCAGATATGGTTTGGCCTCTGACCTAGGTGCATATATATGCACCAGGGGTGTAGTGGCAGCATTTTTGGGGGGGGGGGGGGTGTGGAGCCAATTTGCCGATTGACATCAGAGTTGGGGGGGGGGGGGGATGCAAAATTATTTTGTTGGTAAATTTACCGACACAACACTAATATGACCAGACAAATTTACTTGATTTTACCCCCAAAATGGACACTCTGTAAAGCCCTGATATGCACCAATGGATTGCTTTGTGGTTATCAGATAATTGAAGTCACCCAATGTTTATTAAGATTCCTTAAGGAAACAATAATCACTGGATGAATTTAGCAGCAAAATGCTTGGTTGTGCACGTGTATGTAAACACTTAATCTAGTACATGTATGTGCACGGTTTTGGATCCTAAATAAATAATACAACAATCTTTTTGCAAGATTTTAGTTAGATCTAAAATGTTCTGAAGTTACTTACAATTATGACCACAATTTATATAATACAGCAATGGACAGGAATATTTGTACGGTAGAAAGCCAATATTTGCTTATCACTCACACTCACAAATGTTGAGTTGAATTAACCCAAACTCCCTAAGCATTGTTACTGAACAATAAAAATCCATCAAAATCCTCCAACTGCTTTTGTCTAGGGAGTTAGGCTTAATGAGTGATTCCTACTGTGTACATGTACCTGGCTCCTGGATAATCTTAACCTGTTTTGATGATTCTTCTTCTTCCTCCTCCTCTAATAAAAACCCTGCCCCTGTGTCAATCAGTCTGCTTGATGAAGTTTTTTCAATTCTGAACAAATGATACAACAAAACCAAATCAAATGTAACCCAAAAATTATGATCAAACCGAATATATTAAACCAAACCAAACAAATTTGTATTTTAAGAAACTACACATTTTATTCTTTCTAATGTTGTCAGCATTACTTTTATTGGGCAACAAGTTAAAAATTTGAGATTGTTTTTAAATAAAAACATGTTTCAAAATGACAATGACTTATCAAACATTAAACACAAATATATTATTTAAATTAGTTGCTAACCTGTCTGAGAGTTGTGTTTGTGGATAAGGTCTGCTAGCAAGTCTTGCCTTACGAAGTAACAGTGCTCTCTGTCTATTTCTCTCAATCTTAGCTCTCTGTGCATCACTTAATGTAATTTTCTCATCCGTGCTAGTCATTTTCAGTTAATCTATTACAAGCAAAGGAAATAAATGATTGAACATTACACTTTAGGACATTTATCATGCCATACAATCATGTAGCTTACTGAGTTTATGCTCAGGAGTTTATTTTCTGAGATTCTGAGGAATGATGGGCCAGAGGAAACATTTGGGATATTTTCCATTTGTGAACCAATTGTGTCAAAATGTCAAATTCAACTTTTTAGGGTTTCGGCCTGGTCGCCGAAACCCTATTGTTTTCGTTTGATTATTTTTCTTCTTGTTTCCGCCAAAACCCCATAGGTTTATAACACATGAAAAATGTTGATGGATGATGTCATACTTAGCATTGTCACATCAATACAAAACATGCACCATATGAAAGCCTGTAATGTGAATTAGTGTCTAAAACAAAGTACGTCATCATAACGTCAGTAAATATCATGTTATTCACATTTTAGTGTGACACTGTGGGGGGTTAAGACATCTCGACCCTTGTGACAACTGGATCCACGACAGCACTTGAGCCTTGTGATAACTCGACCTACGCAAAACTCGACCCACGAGTTGTCATACTTTGCATTTTCACATAAATACAAAACATGCAGCATGAAAGCTCGTAATGTGACTCAGTTTGTAGAACCAATTACATCATCATTATGTCAGTAAATATTATTTTATTAACATTTTAGTCTAATCTGCGGGATGTATAGATTGGCGAGAACGGACAAGTCGACCTAAACAAAATAGTGTGACCATGCGGGGGTTAAGATATCTCGACCCTTGTGAAAACTCGACCCATGAGTTGTCATACTTAGCACTTTGCATTTTCGCATAAATACAAAACATGCACCATGACTTAGTTTCTAAAACCAATTACGTCATCATTACATCAGTAAATATTATTTTATTAACATTTTAGTCTAATCTGCGAAGATTATGATGTAGTCAATATAAACTTTGAAATTTTATTGCTAGAATTTACCAACTATGTGTAGAATGTGGTACCATCCTTTCTCATCCTACACAAAACCCTTTATTACGATAGCAATAAAAATAGTGCAAGTTCTGTTGTCATTCAACTCTTATTCGTGGTGGTTTTGCAGTAAGGGAAATTGCCATAGGGACTATACACGTTGGTATGATTGTACGTGACGACGTAGTGTTTGTACATAGCGCAAGCTACCGGGTTTGTACACATGGGTTGATTCTACAATACGATGTTCTTTGTTTTCGTATGTTTGAGTCGTTTGAGAATCGTTGCACACATTTAATGGAAGGGCATTAACTTGATTCATTACATTCTTTGCATTTATCCACATACAAATTGTCTCAAACGTCTGGGGACAAACAATGAAATTTGTGTGTACAATGATTACAGTTCATGCGTTTTAAGTTTATTTCAATATACATGTATCGTAAATACTAAACAAAGAACTGTGTCCCAATAATTATCAATATACATGTACATGTAGCCGAAACCCGTGTTCGTTTTCATCGAACACTTCGTTGCAATTTTGTACTATTGTAGTAATATCTGTACAGATAATACTGCAAACAATAATGTCAACTTATCATGTATTTACAGTACTGATGTCACACATCTCAATAATATTTCTTTATCATATTCTTAGTATCTAGATCATCTATATCAATGGGTCACTTTGAAACAGCAGGTGGCAGCAGACTTAGCTGCTAAATTTATTTTTCATTTTCACGTAATTCTGAGCATAATGCACATTACATTTCAAACAATGAAAAACACATGATCAGTCTGCTTCCACCTAGCGTCCCAAAAGTCTCCCACTCAGGGTCTCATCTAGCCACCTGTCCTGTCTAAAAATAAGTTTGGACGGGTTAATACTACTTGGGCCATCCTTTGTATTAATTATCCACATACAAATTGGGTCAAACGCTTAGGGGACATACAATGCAATTTGTGTGTACAATAATTACAGTTAATGCGTTTTAAGTTGATTTCAATATATCATAAATTTCAATATATCGTAACTTTCTTAATAATAAACAAAGAACTCACGACATCAGTGCCCAACATTATCAATATATCCAAAACCCATGTGTTCGTTTTCATCAAACACTTAACCTCTAGTTTCCTTTTGATTCTTTTTTTCTCTAATTGGAACTGTTTGTTCATTGGCTTGTAATTTGAATTATTCAGTTCTTTCCAACTAGACTTTTTTAAGCGGACTGTTTTTCCTAATTAGACCGTATTTAAAGAGACAAATTTTCCTACTATTCTATTAACCCTAACTCCCTAGACAACAAAGGCAGTTGGAGGATTTTGAAGGATTTTTATTGTTCACTAACAATGCTTAGGGAGTTAGGGTTAAAAGTTTGTCCATACATTTTATCCTTTTGCACATACACTCACTGGCCAAAAATATTGCAACATGCTCAAAACTGAGCACTTTACAGTAACAGGTGAGATGATCATTTCATCTGATTTCATCGATCGTGTATTACATAATTTCCGAGCAAGAACAGTAAAAAAGAACATTGACTTCAAAACACAGGCACTTACAAGAAGTCTTAAGTAGTGTAAATAAAATAAAATAAATTATTGTAACACAGTTCTCCAAACTGAACTTTGGGGTGTGTTGCAATACTTATGGCCAGTGAGTGTACAAAAGTGCACACCGTAAACAAAATAGACATCTCTTATAAAAGATGATTTTTCTATTTGTTAATCATACAAATATTGTCATTGGACACAGTTAATTCCTAGTGTGACCATGTTTAAAGGGGTCAATAAAATATTTCACACTTATTCACAGTGGTGTATATATATGGAGGTGGATGGGGGTGGGGAATGTTCCCCCATTCAGAATTTTGAAGAAAAAAAATTAACTTAGGTCCCTGTATTTAAAAAAAAACATGAATATTTAGGAATACTTTGACTTGACATGGATAGATGTTTACTTTTAAAGCATGTCTGTTTGTCGTGTAGACCCCTTTATATCAGACGGTATTTTTGTTAACTGGATATATATTTCAATTTTTTTCATTGGATATTTTTGGTCTTAATTTTTAACAGGATAAGTTTAATTATTTTTTTTATTATATAAATTGTTGCAATTGAACTGAATTGAGCTGAACTACACTGTAAAAAAAAATAATTTTACGGCGAAAAGTGTGTAAATATCTATGGTGAATTACCATAATCATCCCTTCTCAGTGTTTTACCATATGCGATGGTAGGTTGCTTACAGACACGGTCTTGTTGAACGTCATCGGCACTGATTAGTGGGTAGAATAGATAGATGAATGTAGGATAAAAAATTGTTTAACAACTATTACAGTACTGCTACTTTACTTTACTTTTTCTGCTACTTTACCAGTACTTTCCTGTAATTTTTCATTGTAGAAAGGAAAACAATTTCTTTGAAAAGTGAATATAGGCCTAATTATGTCATAAAAAAGAAGCTTGGCAATGCCTAAATGACTGGGACATTGTTTATATTACTATAAAACCACACTTCTTTTTTTGAAAAATATTTAATGATGGGAAAATGCTGTCAAAATAATTGTTTTTCAAAATGGTAATTTTTTATCAATTACCCACGTTTGTCTGTCCTGGAGGAAACTTTACACATGTGTATTAAGTACATAGCATAATGCACATTACATTTCAAACAATGAAAAACACATGATCAGTCTGCTTCCACCTAGCGTCCCAAAAGTCTCCCACTCAGGGTCTCATCTAGCCACCTGTCCTGTCTAAAAATAAGTTTGGACGGGTTAATACTACTTGGGCCATCCTTTGTATTAATTATCCACATACAAATTGGGTCAAACGCTTAGGGGACATACAATGCAATTTGTGTGTACAATAATTACAGTTAATGCGTTTTAAGTTGATTTCAATATATCATAAATTTCAATATATCGTAACTTTCTTAATAATAAACAAAGAACTCACGACATCAGTGCCCAACATTATCAATATATCCAAAACCCATGTGTTCGTTTTCATCAAACACTTAACCTCTAGTTTCCTTTTGATTCTTTTTTTCTCTAATTGGAACTGTTTGTTCATTGGCTTGTAATTTGAATTATTCAGTTCTTTCCAACTAGACTTTTTTAAGCGGACTGTTTTTCCTAATTAGACCGTATTTAAAGAGACAAATTTTCCTACTATTCTATTAACCCTAACTCCCTAGACAACAAAGGCAGTTGGAGGATTTTGAAGGATTTTTATTGTTCACTAACAATGCTTAGGGAGTTAGGGTTAAAATTTTGTCCACACATTTTATCCTTTTGCACATACACTCACTGGCCAAAAGTATTGCAACATGCTCAAAACTGAGCACTTTACAGTAACAGGTGAGATGATCATTTGATCTGATTTCATCGATCGTGTATTACATAATTTCCGAGCAAGAACAGTAAAAAATAACATTGACTTCAAAACACAGGCACTTACAAGAAGTCTTAAGTAGTGTAAATAAAAATATAAAAAATTATTGTAACACAGTTCTCCAAACTGAACTTTGGTGTGTGTTGCAATACTTATGGCCAGTGAGTGTACAAAAGTGCACACCATAAACAAAATAGACATCTCTTATAAAAGATGATTTTTCTATTTGTTAATCATACAAATATTGTCATTGGACACAGTTAATTCCTAGTGTGACCATGTTTAAAGGGGTCAATAAAATATTTCACACTTATTCACAGTGGTGTATATATATGGAGGTGGATGGGGGTGGGGAATGTTCCCCCATTCAGAATTTTGAAGAAAAAAATTAACTTAGGTCCCTGTATTTAAAAAAAACCATGAATATTTAGGAATACTTTGACTTGACATGGATAGATGTTTACTTTTAAAGCATGTCTGTTTGTCGTGTAGACCCCTTTATATCAGACGGTATTTTTGTTAACTGGATATATATTTCTATTTTTTTCATTGGATATTTTTGGTCTTAATTTTTAACAGGATAAGTATAATTATTTTTTTTATTATATAAATTGTTGCAATTGAACTGAATTGAGCTGAACTACACTGTAAAAAAAATAATTTTACGGCGAAAAATGTGTAAATATCTATGGTGAATTACCATAATCATCCCTTCTCAGTGTTTTACCATATGCGATGGTAGGTTGCTTACAGACACGGTCTTGTTGAACGTCATCGGCACTGATTAGTGGGTAGAATAGATAGATGAATGTAGGATAAAAAATTGTTTAACAACTATTACAGTACTGCTACTTTACTTTACTTTTTCTGCTACTTTACCAGTACTTTCCTGTAATTTTTCATTGTAGAAAGGAAAACAATTTCTTTGAAAAGTGAATATAGGCCTAATTATGTCATAAAAAAGAAGCTTGGCAATGCCTAAATGACTGGGACATTGTTTATATTACTATAAAACCACACTTCTTTTTTTGAAAAATATTTAATGATGGGAAAATGCTGTCAAAATAATTGTTTTTCAAAATGGTAATTTTTTATCAATTACCCACGTTTGTCTGTCCTGGAGGAAACTTTACACATGTGTATTAAGTACATAGCAGGCCTATTTGGCATGTACGTTGGACATGTGTCGCCAGGAAAACCTATATTACTGCCGGTAAGGGACACATGTCCAATGTACAGGCCAAATATAGTGATGATGTTATTTTGCCGGCACTTTTCCCATCATTTTCTTGTTCAGTCATCGGATCTTTATACATTTTTCAAAAAGTATGGTTTTGCAGTAAATAATGTCCCAGTCATTTAGGCGCTACTGTTAAACCAAGCTTATGACATAAATATATTCACTTTTCAATGAATTTGTTTTCCTTTCTATATAGTCCGAATGCTTCTATTTTTAGAATAATTATTTATGGAATTTGTCGCTCACAGGTGTCGAGTTGTCACGAGGGTCGAGATGTCTTATGACCCGCTCACCATAGGTCAAATACTCATGGCGCGGCGCTAAGATAAACTCAAATCAATAGGGTCTATGCACGGCACTGTTGCATGAATTAACGTTAAACTTCAAGTCATAATTTCGCCAGCGCATATATTATGGGGGAAATGATTGAATTTGTGCTAGAATTTGAGCCATACTTGGTGCTAGAATAAGCCTCGGTACAGTTAGTGATCAATCTTTTGAGAAGGGAAAACGATTATCAACTTCTAAGCAATGATAAATTCGGTCGAGTTGTCACATAGGTCAAGTTGTCACAAGGGTTGAGTTGTCTTGTGGATCATAAGACATCTCAGGTCAAATACTCATGGCACAGCTCTTGGATGAACTAAAATCAATAATGTTAGGGCCTATGGCTAAGCACAAATTAATTAATGCATGAATTAACAATAAACTTCATAGGCCCTAAAACTTAAAAGTCATAAAAACTAATTTCGCCAGCGTGTGTATTACTATTATGGGGGAAATGTCAAATGATTGAATTTTTTTTAAAGTAGGCAGATTCACGCAAACCGCCGATGGTGGTGCAATTTTTCATATCCCTTTTTTCTGTCGAAGTTGTGACCCGCCGAAAGTTCGTTGACGCGCCCGATAGTACGTGTGAAAATGCATAGGCGCAATATCGCTAGCGCCTGGTTACGCTGATGAGGCCTGAGGCTTCAATGTTTTCCTGGACGCTATTTTAATGAGCACTAAATTATGCAGTCGATAAAAAAAATTCAGCGACGGGAAACCTTTCGTTATTGAAATACAGGCAACTGAATTTCGGTAAGTTTTTACGATTTTCTTGTCCAACTTTCATGGTAAAATTCTAATATAAAGGGTAGTCTACAGATGTAGTCACTTCTAGTGTCGATAACTGGATACTACACATCGTGGTTATCTTAATTGGTCAGTCGATACCAACTGTAACGTTGGCGCAAAAACAGTGCAACTTGCGCAAAATGACCCGACGGCAAAAAAAAAAAAATCACCGCTATCGGCGATTTGACACGCTGAATCGGGGTGTCACGCACAGGTGGATTTTGGTATTCAATGTGATTTTTTTTTTTATAAAAGGGGGACATGCTATATAGGCCTAGAGACACTTTACAAGGATACATTGCAGGCAAATTCGGTCACAACCTTTTCAAAAGAAACTGGATGTTAAAAATGACCAAATATTTAAATCAACAAAAATTCGTAACTTTGCATATGACCATTGACCCCTCATTTTCTTTCAAATTTTTTGCTCTATCCAGTGATATGACATTTAAAAACATTGAAGCAACTTCAAATTTTCATGAATCTGCCTATTTAAAGGGAAAACGATGATCAACTTCTAAGCAATGATAAATTGGGTAGAGTTGTCACAGGGGTCGAGGTGTCACAAGGGGTCGAGTTGTCACAAGGGTCTAGTTATCTCGTGCCGTCGTGGGTCGAGGTTTTTTTAAGGTCGAGATGTCCCAAAAAGCGAAGGTCAAATTTTGTTTAACGTTAGGTCGAGTTGTCACAAGGCCAGGGTCGAGATGTCTTAACACCTTTTACACTAGTAGTACAAGTACACAATATAGCCATATATTATTATTAAACACTTACATGTAACAAGAATGTTTAAAGGTAAAGGAACACAGAAAAAAAGATAACTGTTTCATGCCAGTGCCCGCTTGGAATCACAATGCACACGCTGACTTAGCCTGCTGTTGGCGCTTGAGGGCGCCAGATTAGATAGACCACCATACCACGTTGTAGTCTCTCTGAAGGCAGCTCAGGACAGGAGGTCGAGGATCAGGAATACACATGTGCAGCATTAAATTTGAAGTTACAAACATGGAATCTGCGGCGTTTTCAGAAGTTTTTCAAGATTTTTCGAACAGCACTAAATATCCAGAACATTTTATCAGGTAAGATTCCTTCAATGTAATCGAATATTTTTGAAGGTTAATAACTAAATAAGGGACATTAAGGCCAAGAGAATGAAAGTCATAGATTTGCGTCCGAGAAATTTCGAAAACACATGAGGCTTTTTTCATTATTCATTATTTCCATTGATCATTAATAACAGCGCAATCACAAAGACACAAGATGTTTCTTCTAATTTGACGCGTCGCCGTACGTATGGTCGCCTGTGTACATACGTGCATCATTATACGTGTGGGCCGCACGTGTTGTGCATGTGAAGGCGGTACAGTTGCAGGTGCGGATCGGACGGAGTTTACCATACAGTTTTAGCGCGATGCGACCTTTTTCGTGAACGACGTACGTGGGACTAAGGCCATGAGAATTGAAAGTCATAGATTTGCGTCCACCGCCCGCATGTCCCAAAAGCTACCGCCTAAATTTTTCATTATTTGCCAAAAAAATCATTATTTGCACAAATAAGGTATTTCCACCAAACAAATTTAGTTCCAAATCATCAACATCAGTAAAATGAAGTTTTTACCAAATTTCCACCAGTATGTGCGCTATTATAATCATTAGCACATGTTCTCTTACACTTTAGTCCCGCATACATCGTTCACAAAAAAGGTCGCATCGTGCTAAAACTGTATGGTAAACTCCGTCCGATCCGCACCTGCAACTGTACCGCCTTCACATGCACAACACGTTTGCTGTTGAGCCTTTGTATCTTATGCCTGTGTGTGCGGCCCGCACGTATAATGATGCACGTCTTAATGATCAAAATTCTCCTTGTTACTCCTCTTTTACCCTTCACCCTTCCCTCTCTCTCTCGCAAGTAGAAAGCATGTACATAAAGTGATTAAGAATACGTCAAATTAGAAGAAACATCTTGTGATTGCGCTGTTATTAATGATCAATGGAAATAATGAATAATGAATAATGAAAAAAAGCCTCATGTGTTTTCGAAATTTCCCGGACGCAAATCTATGACTTTCATTCTCTTGGCCTAAAGAGAACATGTGCTAATGATTATAGCGCACATACATTGTACAGTGTAGGCTGGTGGAAATTTGGTAAAAACTTTGTTTTACTGATGTGGATGATTTGGAACTAAATTTGTTTGGTGGAAATACCTTTTTTGTGCAAATAATGATTTTTTTTGGCAAATAATGAAAAATTTAGGCGGTAGCTTTCGGGACATGCGGGCGGTGGACGCAAATCTATGACTTTCATTCTCATGGCCTAACCCTAACCCTCTACATCCCTAGTTACAGGCATTTCACATGCACTTCCAAGTTCCAAGACGATATCATGTCAATATGAACTTCTTCCTGTACGTAGGCCTATACATTGCCCCAACAGTGTGGCACGGCTGTCCGTGCCACACTGGTGGGGCAAACGTATACACTGCGTCAGAGCATTGCTCTAACTGTTGTTATGGTCAGAGTTCTACCGATGAAACCTCATTTTCCTCCGTACATGCAATATGTTGAATAAAATGATGCATGTTTCCATCATTTTCCTACCCATTTTCGCCCGTTAAAGTACATTATCTGTTTCTATGTAATCTCATGATGGTCGGCGGGCCCTTGATTACGAAAATTTTACCTGAAAATGGTGAAATTTCCCACCTGTTTTTTTTATTTCGATGGCTAATGTACAGGCAGCTGTCAGACATGTATGAAATTTGCGTGCAAGCGCATTTCCATCTGTAGTGTAGTGTAATGTTAGCATGTGTGCGAATTAGACTGGTCCCCTATCCTAGCAAGGATATAGACAGGCTCAGTAAGAATGTCGTATCCGACCGCCACTTTTTAAGGGGTTTTTTGGAATTTTGTTGCAACCACTAACGAGTTAAAAAATGATTCTATCGATTTTTGGGGGTACAGAAAGCGAAAATTTTCTTATTTCCCTTCTAAAATCCTCCCCTTCAGAAAATAGTAGGATCTTAAACTTATTATAGTTGCCACTGCGCATGCACAATGACCGTGTTGGTCACTAACGGGGGAGTTGACAAGATCAAACTGACATGACTGAGGAAGTCATCGTATACCAAAAATGCCTGATTTTTCATGAAATAAATATCCTGGAATAATTTGAAGTACAAATGTATATGTCCATCATCATCAATATGTTCTCCAAAAGTGGCGGTCGGATACAACATTCTACCCACAGGTTCCAGGTGCACCATTCAAGGGATTTCATTGGATACGTTGTGCTGAAGATGTGACGTGCTAGCTGTTACATGTACATACCAACCAAGGTCAAAGTTGCGTCTCGGGGAAAACATGGCGGCTGCAGCTGGTATCTGGCATAATTCAATAGCCACGAAGTGTGACGTCAGATCTTCAGGCTAGTGTACATGTGCGAATATGAATACTGATATGCGCATGCGTGCAAACTTTGTACATGTCTGACAGCTGCCTGTATGGGTCCTACTAAAAGACGACAACTGATGACAACACAATCTAAATGCACTCAAAACTAAAAAACAAAGCTATAAATATGTTTGTATGTGACAGAGGCATACATACAGGGTTTCAGTTTTTGAAAATGTGGTTTTAATTAGCAATAAAAATGATTTTCTTCGCTGCAGTAGTATTGGCTGCCATGTTGCTTGCACAACGTAAAGGACTGTACCATGATTATGTCAAAGGGTAATAATAATAATTATAATGTAGACTTATGGCGCACGTATCCACCAAACTGGTGCTCAAGGCACATTACATTGTTACCCCTGCTCATCAGGGTAAAAGTAAACCAGACTACAAAGCTGGTGGCATCATAATGCACCCTGGACCGTGTCCGTGTGCCTGTATCCCGCCATCGCACAAAATTTATTTTCCTGTAGAATGGTTATTTTGAAAATATTGTGTGTTTGTAGTATACATGTATATAGTGCCCTGGTATTTTATTTTGTAAAATAATATTTAATAAATAAATTCAATAAATCCAAATCTAGTGACAATGGTTGTACAACGTTTTAGTCTTCCGTTGTACTTGTAAATATCTGTGAGAGATTTATCAATTGATATTATTTTCAACCTCCATATTTACTAATAAAACTAATAAATATGTAATACAAGTATATGTACTTTTTAATCTTTATTTTGTTACACGGTTCAAGTTAAAAATGTACCTTTTTGAATAAATGTCTGTATTCTTCTTCTTCTTCTTCTTCTTCTTCTTCTTCTTCTTCTTCTTCTTCTTCTTCTTCTTCTTCTTCTTCTTCTTCTTCTTCTTCTTCTTCTTCTTCTTCTTCTTCTTCTTCTTCTTCTTCTTCTTCTTCTTCTTCTTCTTCTTCTTCTTCTTCTTCTTCTTCTTCTTCTTCTTCTTCTTCTTCTTCTTCTTCTTCTTCTTCTTCTTCTTCTTCTTCTTCTTCTTCTTCTTCTTCTTCTTCTTCTTCTTCTTCTTCTTCTTCTTCTTCTTCTTCTTCTTCTTCTTCTTCTTCTTCTTCTTCTTCTTCTTCTTCTTCTTCTGATACCAGTAGCTCTTTTGTTGATATTCAGGCCCCACCTTTACAAAATTGTCAGAACAAGTTAATTAGAAATTACCAGTTTCCTTGAACCTGTTAATCTGTTAACTAAATCTATTAAAATACAAATACTTACTTTGAACAATGTCCTTATTTAAAATAAAAAATAAATTATGACTTACAATTATCAACTTGAATTTTCATCAGTCCGCATCAGTAATTGATTCGAACAATACCAGCTTCCACATTTTCGTCCCAAACGCCCTCTGCTGTCAAAACTTTATTTATTATTTCTTGTCAGTGACAATACCAGACTGTATAATATTTCACAACAATTTTATGTTTCCTACATCAGTAAATATATTTACATGTTTAATATCAATGCAATTCATTGTTTGTTACATGTATATGACATAAAACGCAATAAAGGGGGCCACTTTGCATCCGTCACGTTAGCAGTTTTTCCAATGGTTGTTATTTATTTTTAAGTACCTGAAACCGACCAAAAAGTGTTTCAACATGTGAATGGACATGCAGGCTTATACTAGAACTAATTTGAGTTGATTTATTTTATTTTTTAATTTTTTAATTAATTTTTTTATCTTCAAATTTCCATAAAAATTGGACGGAAAAAGTTACCTCACTTTTCCGTCCATTTGTTGATGGAAATTTTAGGCTAATTAAAAAAATAATAGTAATAATCAACTCAAATTATCTTTAGGATAAGCATGCATGTCTATTCAAATGTTGAAATTCTTTTTGGGTGGTTTCAGATATTAAAAAAAAAATTACAACCATTAGAAAAACTGCTAACATGACGGTAGGAAAGTGGCCCCCTTTATTGTGTTTTACATGTATGTCATATATACCCTGTAAAAATACATTAAAAGACTTCCCCTCCTGCTGACATGGTCCACACATAAATGTTACCCTTTGACATAATGGTACAGTCCTCTTACGTTGTGCAAGCAATATGACTGCCAATACTACTGCAGCGAAGAAAATCATTTTTATTGCTAATTAAAACCACATTTAAAAAAAATAAATAACCCTGTATGTATGCCTCTGTCACTAAACATCATTATAGCTTTATTTTTTAGTTTTGAGTTCATTTAGAATGCGTTGTCACCAGTTGTCGCCAGTTGTCGTCAGTTGTCGTCAGTTGTCGGCTTTTAGTAGGACCCGCCTGTATATGTGCATGAACGTTAGCCACCGTAGCAAAAACAAGTGGGAAATATCACCATTTTCAGGTAAAATTTGACGTAATCAAGGGCCCGGCGACCATCATGATATTACATAGAAACAGAAAATGTACTTTAATGGGCGAAAACGGGACGGGAAATGGTGGAAACATGCATCATTTTATTCAACATATTGCATATATATACAGGGGGAAATTAGATTTCATCAGGAGGACCCCGATGCAGTATATAACATAATACAAGGAGGAGGAGGGCCTTGAGGGCTAAAGAACGTCCATGTAACGTTACATTGTAGAACATAAACATATTAAAGCTTTATTTATTAGTTTTGAGTTCATTTAAAACGTCGTCAGTTGTCTTCAGTAGGACCATAAGTTAACACTATGGAGGACATTAGTGCCCCCTAAAATTCTTATTTGGACAATTATTTAATTATTATGTATTATGCATTTTGTCACGTACATTGTACCTTATTTTATATAGTTATTATCAATGTAAATAAGCAATCCTTCCATTTTTTTTCAAAATTGCAAAGGGGATAATTTGTGATGATAAGAGCTTTCATTTAACATAAAAATCACTTTCTTACGATATTCTTAACCGGAGTTACAGATTTCCAAAGTTGTAGAGGTCAAACGAAAGGTAAAAAGTTCAACGACCTGTAACTCACAAACCACATGACCAAAAACGTGACCATACGACTAAACAAACTTAGAAAGTAAAAAAAAAATCCATGAGATTGACCTCGGAAAGTGTGTGATTTGACGTGGAATGACCTATAACCAAATTACATATTTTGCCACTTATCGTTAACTCACCACTTAATTAAAATCGAGTTATCGTATAGTCGCCGCCCAGTAATTAAACTATATTTATATAATTAAAACCACAGTTTTAAACAAACGAACAGTTTACAAATAACTTTAAAATATAAATGAGATTTTGACTTGACTCGCCAGAACTGGCAACAGGCCAAAGGGGTAGAATGTCGTATCCAATTCTCGGCCATTACTACATGTATAATTGTTCACTTACTTTCAACAAATATTTTTATCGGGTACATTTTGCTTGCCAAATGTCAGTGTCTTTGACATGCGATGGTGCCATTTTCAAATCGGTTGCTGAGTTCTCATGAGTTCTCATGACGTTGGCACTCGCGCTTGAACTAAGACTAAGGTGACTGTTGCATTGTCAGCAATTATGCATTTAATGATGTAGGGGAACAAAAGTAGTTATTTTCATAGTCCGATACATTTGCCTTGTGACATCATAAAGTCTGGCGCTCTTTGTACTAACCCCCTAACCCATTACTATATTAAACCCATTACTACAATGTATATTAAACCCATTACTATATTAAACCCATTACTATATTAAACCCATTACTATATTAAACCCATTACTATATTAAACCCATTACTACATGTATATTAAACCCATTACTATATTAAACCCATTACTATATTAAACCCATTACTATATTAAACCCATTACTATATTAAACCCATTACTATATTAAACCCATTACTATATTAAACCCATTACTATATTAAACCCATTACTATATTAAACCCATTACTATATTAAACCCATTACTATATTAAACCCATTACTATATTAAACCCATTACTATATTAAACCCATTACTATATTAAACCCATTACTATATTAAACCCATTACTATATTAAACCCATTACTATATTAAACCCATTACTATATTAACCCATTACTATATTAACCCATTACTATATTAAACCCATTACTATATTAAACCCATTACTATATTAAACCCATTACTATATTAAACCCATTACTATATTAAACCCATTACTATATTAAACCCATTACTATATTAAACCCATTACTATATTAAACCCATTACTATATTAAACCCATTACTATATGAAACCCATTACTATATGAAACCCATTACTATATGAAACCCATTACTATATGAAACCCATTACTATATGAAACCCATTACTATATGAAACCCATTACTATATGAAACCCATTACTATATGAAACCCATTACTATATGAAACCCACTACTATATGAAACCCATTACTATATGAAACCACTACTATATGAAACCACTACTATATGAAACCATTACTATATGAAACCACTACTATATGAAACCCATTACTATATTAAACCCATTACTATATTAAACCCATTACTATATGAAACCCATTACTATATGAAACCCATTACTATATGAAACCCATTACTATATGAAACCCATTACTATATGAAACCCATTACTATATGAAACCCATTACTATATGAAACCCATTACTATATGAAACCCATTACTATATGAAACCCATTACTATATGAAACCCATTACTATATGAAACCCATTACTATATGAAACCATTACTATATGAAACCCATTACTATATGAAACCCATTACTATATGAAACCCATTACTATATGAAACCCATTACTATATGAAACCCATTACTATATGAAACCATTACTATATGAAACCCATTACTATATGAAACCCATTACTATATGAAACCCATTACTATATGAAACCCACTACTATATGAAACCACTACTATATGAAACCACTACTATATGAAACCATTACTATATGAAACCATTACTATATGAAACCCATTACTATATGAAACCCATTACTATATGAAACCCATTACTATATGAAACCCATTACTATATGAAACCCATTACTATATGAAACCCATTACTATATGAAACCCATTACTATATGAAACCCATTACTATATGAAACCCATTACTATATGAAACCCATTACTATATGAAACCCATTACTATATTAAACCCATTACTATATTAAACCCATTACTACATGTATATTAACCCCGTTACTATATTAAACCCGTTACTATATTAAACCCGTTACTATATTAAACCCGTTACTATATTAAACCCGTTACTATATTAAACCCGTTACTATATTAAACCCGTTACTACATGTATATTAAACCCGTTACTATATTAAACCCGTTACTATATTAAACCCGTTACTATATTAAACCCGTTACTATATTAAACCCATTACTACATGTATATAAACCCATTACTATATTAAACCCATTACTATATTAAACCCATTTTTTACTATATTAAACCCATTACTATATTAAACCCATTACTATATTAAACCCATTACTTATATTAATATTTCTCACGACTGACTTAATTTTTAACATGTACCGACTATGACCATGACAAATTATAAATCTTTCTAATCCTAGTGCACCTACCATTATACCTTTAAGGAATATATTAAGGATTTTGTAACACAGGTGAATTGTAATCTTATTTTTCTTGTTACCACAATGCAGTGCCCAACCAAGTCTAGAAGCTGCATTCAATGAGTGTACCAAAAGGCTATTTGATCTTAGTCATAACTGCCAATCTGTACACAAAGAGATCTTGTCAAATAGACTGACAGAACTTATCATTGAAGGATTAGATGGGGAACAGATATGGGAAGAAATAGAACTGACAAATGGACCTCTTCTGAAGTGTATGATGCATGATGTTGCTAAGGCGTTAACAAACCAACATGATGTCACGTTAGTGAGGACTTCAAGTACAATACAAACTGAAGATGGAAGAGAGGATGATGATGAAGATGACTTTGAGCAAGAGTATGATGGCAGCCAAGACCTCTTCCCAGAAATAGAAAACAAATCTCAAGATGATCCAGATTCTGATTCTTCAGAACAGGATTCTGAGAGAAACTTTGATATTGATGAGTTAGAGATGCAATCTAAGAAACCTGCTCCAAAATCATCCTCTAAAATGCTGCAACAAAAAGGATTTCAAGGCAGGACATCAATAGTTGATGACACTTTTTTTAAACTTTCCGAGATGGAGAAATTCTTGGAGATGGAAGATGCCAAAGAGGAGAGGCGGAGACACAAGGAAGAGACAGGGGGTGTTGATGATGTAGAGGATGAATCAGATGCCGAGTCTATTGATCTCTTTGATGATATTCTATCAGATGAGGACATGGAAGAGAGCGATGATGAAGAACATCAGGTAAGAAAACATTCCTAGCATCTACAGGCACATGTTTCATTAAAATGACCCTCAATCTTTGCTTACTTTATTTCCTTTTTATCAAACAAATGCCTTACTTCCTTGTTGAATTTTCATGAAATACTTGCCAAAGGCATGATGTGATGGTAATAAAGTTGCCAAATGAATGTTCCGGATTATGTTTGCTACAATTGTACATGTATGCCCCTAAGAATGTTTAGTGGTTCAGATATATATAATTTAATTTACGAGGCTTACTATAATAAAGATAATGCTCGCATCTGCCGAACCGAAGGGAAATGTATTGCCTGCAACTGCCAAGGCTTAATTAATTAATTGTTTTATGTACAAGAAGTTGCTCGTTGACTTCCGAGTCTTATTTATTTCAACGTAAGTTAAGTTTAAGTTTAAGTTATATAAACCTACTGTGGTCACGCGAACTCCTCCGCTGTGAGGGGCAAACACCACCGAGTCAGCTTCAGAGTCCATGTAGCCTTGATGTAGAAACACTTCAAGTCGTAAGCGAATTCAGGGACGAACCTCACACATCAGTGGAACGACGAAGAGTGGGGCCCACGCAGTATCATTTTGTTAACGCGTTCCGCACCAGGAGTTAAAATGAATAAGAGTCTTCGTGCTAAGAAATCTTTATTGATGTAAACCTGGCCGCGATTTTGGGTCATTCATCAAAAGAAAAGAAAGAATTCACTACATATGTACACACTCAACATTTTGGGCATATTGTATGCAGTTTGTATTTCATACAACATAGAGACTCAAGATGAGAATTTTGACTTAGTCAAGTAACTGACTCAAGACATATTTACAAGACTTGAAGACAAATCAAACAAAAAAAGTGTGTTTACAAATACAAATGCCCTGCTACTGTACCTAACAGTTGCCATGGTTTCAGCGCTGGCTTTTCACCATCCAATTGTGGACCTGTAGTAAGCCACCCACCTGTGAAGATTCAATTGTTAACCCTAACGCACTAGACCCAAGTTGCTGGGTACCATCCTCAATCCTTCAAAATCCTCCGATTGCCCTACCCCAAAAAATGCATTCATCCTCAATCCTCCAAAATCCTCCAAAATTTTGCACTATGTTCAAAATGAGTGGTACTCACCTCAATCCTCCAAAATCCTGCAACCATAAAAACAGTGCTGGGAAGGAGGAGGGAAGGAGGGAATGGCTCATACATGTACCATTGAATTGACTACATGTATGCGTTATTGCAGTCGTATTCAAGCAATCATAATCATTGCCTTGAGGAAAGGGAGTGGGGTAGGGACGGATGGGTAGGGAATGGTAATGGATAGGGTAGGGTAGGGTAGGGGTTGGGATTTTTTTTTTTTTTTTTTTTTTTTTTGGTTTTTTTCTGGGTTGGATGATGGGTTGGAGACTGGATTGGATGGTGTCTTGGATGTTGGGCTGGATGATGGATTGGATGATGGGTGGGATGTGGTGTTGGATCTCGGGTTGGATGCTCGACTGGATGCGGGGTTTGATGTTGTTCAAATGTGAACTGGGGCGAGTTGCAGTTTTCACTCGTATTTATAGGAAAACTGGCTGGCATATTACATAACATTACATAATAACAAAACCTACCATTGGCTGAAAGTTTCATTTCAATGCAAAATTTCATTCATAATATTACATAATTTCACAAAAGAAACTTTTCCCATATAATACTTACCTGACAATAAATGGAACTGTCCACAAGCTTTACAACTACCCAATGTGAAATATGAGCTTAGGTCAGGACACAGTAAGGGGATTACCTTGTTATGACCAGTAATAACTATAAACAATGGGAGACTTGTCCTTGAAACAATGGTACACAGTGTAACGTCTGTCTGTGTACTGGTACACTAGGTCACACATGTGTAACCTAGTGTACCAGTACATAGACAGACTACCACTGTGCATTACTGGCTGCATGTACATGTACATGTACATGTACAGCACTGTGAAACAGATGGAGTACCAGTACTTACCTTGCCGAGTGAGAAAAATGAAAATTAAATAGTACCACATTCCAGCAACTCCTACCACACCAGTCCTCCAAAATCCTCATGTTTTTCAAACACCATTCATCCTCAATCCTCCAAAATCCTCATATGCTTCAATCACCATTCATCCTCAATCCTCCAAAATCCTCATGTGTTTCAATCACCATTTATCCTCAATCCTCCAAAACTGCAAGGAGGATTTTGGAGGATTGAGGATGGTTAGTGTTAAAGAACAACTACATGTACACAGTATATTGTTAAAACAAAGGATGTAATGATGAAATAACTATGTGTTTAATAGGGGAAGAGTGCGAGGGACATGGTATATGCTGACTTCTTTGGTCCGGAACTAGACAACAGCAGAAAATCTTCCAAAAAGAAGAGAGTCCATTTTGAGGAATCTGACATAGAAGATGAAGATGATGAAGAAGAGAATTCATTGAAGACTAGAACAAGGTTAGTATGAAGGAATGGTGGATGTGTATGAAGAGAAAAAAACAAAAGAAGTACATGTAGAGAATTTATTCCAGCAACAATATTTTGCAAGAGAGTTTGTATTGACAACCGCCTACACTGTACACACATGTGTACTTGTATGTGTTTATGTAGATGTTATACATGTACATGTACATGTGTGTATACAGCCAAAATACAAAATGTATACATGTACATGTACGACATAAAACACACTAAAGGGGGCCACTTTCCTACCGTCACATTAGCAGTTTTTCTAATGGTTGTAATTTTTTTTTAATATCTGAAACCACCCAAAAAGAATTTCAACATTTGAATAGACATGCATGCTTATCCTAAAGATAATTTGAGTTGATTATTACTATTATTTTTTTAATTACCCTAAAATTTTCGTCAACAAATGGACGGAAAAGTGAGGTAACTTTTTCCGTCCAATTTTTATGGAAATTTGAGGGTAAAAAAATAAATAAAAAAATAAAATAAATCAACTCAAATTAGTTCTAGTATAAGCCTGCATGTCCATTCACATGTTGAAACACTTTTTGGTCGGTTTCAGGTACTTAAAAATAAATAACAACCATTGGAAAAACTGCTAATGTGACGGATGCAAAGTGGCCCCCTTTATTGTGTTTTATGTCATACATGTACGACTCTTTACATTTGTACATGTAAGTTCACATTGATTTACATCTAGAGGGATGGTGTGTTACAAATTTTCTTCAAAAATCTTTTAATTTCTTCTAGGGCTGTGCCGGGTATCCGGATACCCGACTGAAACGGTCATTACCCGGTTCCATTTTTCGGTTCCAATTACCCGTAAACAACTTTTTAAAATTCGGACTTAACATTTGAGCGGTGCGAACAGAAATCTGTGACTCTTGAACAATGTAATGTTTACACTTTTACAGACAGTTATCTTTAAATTCAAGAGATTGCACTCCAATAAAGAAAAGATCGATTTAAGTATGGTACATGTATCCTCTGCCCTAATTTCTTCCCCATTTTTGATATTATATTCTTTAATTTAATATGTAAAATTTGTTTTGATGCAAATAAGAAGCTAAATTGTCAGCCTTCCCATTCACACCGTCTATGAAATGTGACATTCTTAATTGGCCTTTGTCCCATCATCGTCGTCGTTGTTATCATCATCATCATCGGGAAATCATCATCATCATCGGGAAATCATCATCATCATCGGGAAATCATCATCATCATCATCGGGAAATCATCATCATCATCATCGGGAAATCATCATCATCATCATCATCATCGGGAAATCATCATCATCATCATCATCATCGGGAAATCATCATCATCATCATCATCGGGAAATCATCATCATCATCGTGAAATCATCATCATCATCATCATCATCATCATCATCATCATCATCATCGGGAAATCATCATCATCATCATCATCATCGGGAAATCATCATCATCATCATCATCATCGGGAAATCATCATCATCATCATCATCATCGGGAAATCATCATCATCATCATCATCATCATCATCGGGAAATCATCATCATCATCATCATCATCATCATCATCATCATCGGGAAATCATCATCATCGGGAAATCATCATCATCGGGAAATCATCATCATCATCATCATCATCATCGGGAAATCATCATCATCATCATCATCATCGGGAAATCATCATCATCATCATCATCATCATCGGGAAATCATCATCATCATCATCATCGGGAAATCATCATCATCATCATCATCATCATCATCATCATCATCGGGAAATCATCATCATCATCGGGAAATCATCATCATCATCATCATCATCATCGGGAAATCATCATCATCATCATCATCGGGAAATCAGTGAACTTTAGGCTTTTCTGAATTCAACAAAATGGGTTGGACATTACTTCATACAATATTTTCCCCCAGATTTAGATATTTAAATTAAATTTACATGTATGTTGTTTAATTTTCTTATGACATAACCTCTCTTAAATGTCAGAGCTCATTCCCAACCAGTAGGTTGTGGTAGCTATAGGAACCATTCTATTTATTTTGAAATGTAAGACTCATATAGTCATATCTGTTGTGTGATCAGTCTATCATGATTCTGCTTCATTTAGTAAAAAACATTTAATGCTAGATATTAAATTGAACATGCAGAGATGAATCCGAGGATGAGGAGGAGGAGGAAGGGGATGAGGAGGATAACAGTGAAGGAGAAGATGCTAGTGACATCCTTGGAGGCAAAACAAAAGAAAATATGTCAACGTTTGAGAAGAGACAAGAGAAGGTAATAACCTTTGATCTTTGATAATTAATTTTGCAATTACAATACACTTAAATATGCAAAGTGAATAAGTGTATATAACACAAATGTATGTACATGTATGTGTACATTTAATAGACTGACTGTACATTCCCTATATGGTGGGATTCTCCATGTATTGCTTTGCATACATTTCACCTGAACATAAACATACGTCATTGATTTGAAACTTTGTATGGTAGATTAGATAAGGTTAGGTTAGAACTATCCTCACCACCAGTTCTTTTTAGAACCACATCACTTCTTCCAAGAAGAGATTATTTATTACACATGGTTTTACCCATAAACCTAATCTTTTTATCTATCATTGTCATCTAAAACATGTTTTTTTACATACATTTTCACCAAATGTTAGGACGTTTTGTCAAGTTTTGGTTTACATAAAAAGCTTTTGAGAATGGAAATGCAAAGATTTGACTGCTAAAATAAGCTTAAGTGAATTTTCAGTAAAGCATAAACACCAACAAAAATATTTGTTAATTATAATATTTACTGACTGATTGCTATTTTGTTTGTTAACTCAAGCTTAAACAAAAAATAGAGCAACTAGAGGAAGCTAATATTACTCAGAAACCATGGCAATTAAGTGGTGAGGTTCGGAGTATCAAGCGACCAGAGAACAGTCTACTAGAGGAGAACCTGGACTTTGAAGTCACAAGTAGACCGGGTATGTCCATCTTAAAACATTATGCCCACTTTTAAAGTGAATGGTTTTGTCAGAAGTGTAGTAATTTGTATCAAAAGTAAAATCATTGCCAGTAGTTTTATCAGAATGAGTGATCTTTCTTAACGTCCATCTTGAAATTATAGTTAATGGCACTTAATGTAAAAACCCTGAAACTATCACAGACTTATGATTTATGTATACATATATATCTTCATTCTTTTAACCACTTGAGACCATTCCACAGAACTGCAAGCTCTCACATATTTTGTTTTCATGTTGGGAAACAGCTTATTCCTATAAATACAGGATTATATGTGTGGCGGTCCAGGAAAACCCAACACATGGTCAAATTTTTACAATTCTTGTTGAGCATTTAATCAAGTACTGATCTCATAACAGTTTTAATGAGTTCAATATTCAAACCACATCTAAAGTTATGACCTTTCAAAGACGGTTCTAAAACCCACAAACGGAGAAATTAGGCTTCAAAGTTGGCTGTGCAGTAAACGTAAATCCCTTGAATTGAGGTGAAATTGACATTATAGTAAAAATAGTGTAAAAGTGTTTTTCATTTCTTTCAAACTAAGATTTTTCACATAAAGGAGTTATGGTAAATTTTTACGTAAATCGGTCCATAATTACAAAATGTGCGTGGTGACTTCAGACGGGTTTTCCCCCACTGCCACACATATGACATCCAATATTTTAGTTTTATTTAAATATGTTTTCATCACAATCACAACCCCACAATAAAATGTATTGGCTAGAATTGTCAGTGCTTGTTCATTATACTGTTTCTATACTATATATTTGGTACAACACAGCCCCTGTGATCACTGAAGAAACTACACAAGCCCTGGAAGATATCATCAGACAACGAATCTTGGACCATTCATGGGATGATGTAGAAAGGAAAGAGCACCATAAAGAAGAGCCATATGAGTTCAAGAAACGCATCACATTAGATCAAGAGAAGAGTAAACTAAGTCTAGCAGAGATATATGAGAAAGAATATCTTAAACAGTCGGAGGTATGTTAGCTGCTATAATATGACATTTACAATATAATATGCATTTAAGGCAAACTTCACGCACTGTAGTTAACCCTCCTACACATGGAGGCCACTCCGATCCACTAAATTCTGTTCTTTAGCAACCTTCAGTACATGTACAAGCCTGCTGTCCTTTCCAAGTAATCTTACAAAATCACTGTGTGTCGCCCAAGGCCACTGTAAATGTTTGAACATATTAGTATGGCCTGCAATGTATCAATGGGAGACCACTTTACCCTGCAATCTCAGTGGTGTGACAGTGCACAGAAGGGTAACCCATAGGAGGCCACTGGCAACAGCTAATGGCTTGGAGTGGCCTGAATGGGTTGTCTCAAAAATTGCAGATTGTAGGAGGGTTTTAATAAAGTAATATGAACATTACATGATGGCTTGAACTTTATTTCATTTTGTTGGTTCCATTAACCTTATAAAACAAAGATATGCCATTGTGTTGTCAAATACGCCACTAGTTTTGTCTAGAATATCTGTAATATCAGGGATATTGCGACATAGTGTCTGTATCTAGGATGGACAGCTAGCTCCATGCAAAGAAACCTAGCTTGAAAACCCTGACCGTATCCAGTGCTTTCCCTTTACTTTTTTTTTAACTCGCCAGGCGGACTACCCAGGCAGATTTTTGGGTAGTCCGCCAGATTTTTAACTCGCCCACATGTTTAACACTAATTTTTCAATCAATTAAAATACATCAGTCGCTTATACCGTTTCCACAAACAAGAGGGTTAACTCACTGCTTCACACAACAGAGCTTATTTTCAGTTGAATCAACTGAATCCTGCCGAATTGTTTGATAAAATGTAGACAGAAGAAAGAAACACAATCACAAAAACAAAGATGCTTTGGAAAACATATATAGAACTATATCTACTTTGTTTTATTTCTTGATAAAACAAATACACGAACATTAACTCAAAACAATATCTCTGGATGCCATGATGGTCATGGATAGCCCCCAAAATAAAACAAGTTATTTCTCAACAAAATCGTACTTTTGGTTTTCTAGTAGACCAGATAAAAATGCGGTGATTAGCGGCTGCGAAACTTATTAAGTGTTTCACTTATTTTGTACATTTACATTCAACGGCATCAAAACCTTAGACGGCTTTTAATAGTGATTAGTGATCCGCCGCGGCGTGACTCATACACACTGGTTGGCTTTAGTGATCGGCCGCGGCGTCTCTCATACATATGTAAACGCTGAATGGCTGCCGTAGCGGTGATTGGCCGCGACGTGTTCTTACATATGTATACACTGGTTGGCTGCGGCCGCTGCCGTAGCGGTGATTGGCTGCGGCGTATCTCATACATATGTAACCGCTGGTTGGCTGCCGTAGCGGTGATTGGCAGCGTGTCTCATACATATGTATACACCGGTTGGCTGCCGTCAGTGAGAGCCGCCGCTGCACGCAGCCGCGGTGATCATTGGATCAGGGCTCTTCAAATGAATATGCATTGGGCAACCAAACTTGCGGTCAGGACAATTTGTTTGATTTACACCGGCCGTCAAGCATGTCAAGAGGGCTTCGAAAGACGGGTTAAAAAAAAACTTCTCCGACGGCAAGAATATAACACTGTAATTGTTTAAAATATGCGTTCCTAATTATTAGGAACGACATTTTCTTCAATTTATGTCACAACAAAATTTTGGCTCGCCCGCCGGACTACTCAGGGAAGTTTTGGGGTCGCCCGCCGATGTTTTGGCTCGCATTTGGCGACCGGGCGACCGCTAAGGTCGAGCTCTGTTATCATAAAAGCTTCACTGCATGTCATGTCACAGTGCCCGTCATTTACATGCTGATAATCAAGCATATCCCAGTAAACATACTTGTAAATATACGTGTTCTCATACATGCCAGCTTATTTCTTCTTTTTAAAGCATCTGTACACTATTGGTATTCTCAAAAAAACATGATCATAGATTTACCTGGAAATTACTTCGTGTAAAATTGATGATGTACATGTATCAAACATTACATGTACCTTGAAATATTGTTTGTCTGAGGTGCTATCATTTAATCCTTTCACTACCATTGGCGACTTTAGTCAATCAAGGTCACCACACACACAGCACTTAATTGGGAGTATCATGACCAGCTTTTAAAACGGCTGTATTTTTTCCCTTCTTCGCAGTCCATACCCATGCTATATATGGTTGGAAAGACTGATTCCTTATCTTTCTAATGGTATAGCCCAACCTACATGTTGCTATTATAGAAATCAGACATAATGCAAGTCATCCTTTCAATAGCCATTTGTGCTATGGAACGCTATACAAAATACTTATGTACAAAATGCTCTGTGTTTCTGAAACAAAGTCAGGGGAAGTAAAATAAATAACCCGATCATTTTATATGCAATGCCAATGATTTTGGTATCATATGAAAGGGAATTTCATAAGCAACAATCACTTCATTGAATATATCTTTCTCCAACAAATTCTTCATGATGAAAAACGAGTTTAGAAAAAGTGCCTGTAAATGGATGCATACTGTTGTGCAATAATGTGTGAATTCATGCATGACTGGGCAAACAATTCTGTAACCAGTGGGACATCCTGTTGAAACAAATCAGTAATGAAAGGGATAAACAATAATGTGTGCATTCATGCATGACTGAGCAAACAATTCGGTAACCAGTGGGACATCCTGTTGAAACAAATCAGTAATGAAAGGGATAAACAATAATGTGTGCATTCATGCATGACTGAGCAAACAATTCGGTAACCAGTGGGACATCCTGTTGAAACAAATCAGGAATGAAAGGGATAAACAATAATGTGTGCATTCATGCATGACTGGGCAATGAAAGGGATAAACAATAATGTGTGCATTCATGCATGACTGGGCAATGAAAGGGATAAACAATAATGTGTGCATTCATGCATGACTGGGCAATGAAAGGGATAAACACATTTAATCTAATTATTTTGCTAATGAATTTGTGTCTTCCTGAAGATGTAAATTCCATGTTGTATAAACAATTTGCACACATGTTCACTGTTCCCTCCTACTTCTGGTACCTTTTTCATACAAGTTGATCCACCATTTGAAACCATTCACTTTTGTGGTTTTGAATGGTGAAATAACTGTGTACAGTATTGATTTCCCCCAAATGGTTTTGAATGGTAGGTCAGCTAATACAAAACCTTGTTTGGATCTTTCCAAATGGTAGTACAGCTAATACAAAACCTTGTTTGGATACTTCTAAGTGGTGAATCAATGGACCCTCTATGCATTTGAATGGATTTGAATGGTAGTAAAGCTTGTTACTAACACTGTTCAAATGGTATCACCATGTGTGTACAAATCCAATGGGCATTTTGGTAAGTGGAAATTTTGAATAGTTTCAAATGGTCAAACAGTAGGAGGGTTAATGACATACAGAAATTAACTGAAACTTTCACAGGATGGTTTTTATACATATCTCTTGATTATAAAGTATGGATGCATGTATAGACATATTACCAAAAGTGCATACAAGCTTGCATATTGGTTCCTAGATTACAATGCCATGAATAACCCAAATTGGACACAGTTGGCACACTTTGTTGTTGATTTATGATATAGTAATGTACTATTGATGATATTTTTTAGCAAGGGAATGAAGAGAAGGAGAATCCAGCCCATGGTGAGATCAAGAAGATGATGGATGCTCTCTTTGTCAAATTAGATGCTTTATCAAACTTCCATTTTATGCCAAAGCCGGTAAGACATCTCTTGATTTCTGTCATTATTCAAAGTTTTCAGATTGTGCACATGCACCTTCATTGATCTTGAAGGAGTCGTACGATCTTTAACAAAAACAATGGGTAGTGGTATGTTTGCAAGCGTGTGGACGTAGCACACAATGTTTAGTTTTAAATTTGTTCACATAAAAAACTTTCATTCATCTTTAAATTTATAAATATTTTTTTTAAATTTACTAGAATGTCTTAGAACTGGATGAATATAACCTTCTAATAAGTTCTTTCCGTAATCCTTGATTTTTTTCAATACAGATTTTACCGGAAGTGAAGATTGTGCCAAATATTCCATCTATTTCAATGGAGGAAGTTGCTCCTATCACAGCAACAGATGCATCACTATTAGCTCCAGAAGAAATACAGGTATGATTAACTGATGATTGACTACATCAAACTGACCATCTAGATAACTGACCATCTGACTGGTTGACTCAACCAAACTAATTGGTCTGAGTTGCCATATCAAAACATTTAAAAATTGGTTGGATATAAATGCATGCTGGATATTATAGAAGCAAACATTGAAATAGTGCCTGTTTTGAGTTTCATAAATCCTGGATTGTCAAGGATTGCTTAGGATTGCTTGAATAATTGGGGATGTATTTGGCAATAACCTGTGTCTCTCACTTTTGAAGTTACCTGAGCTGGTAAATTGAGCAATTATTTGAATGATGGCCCAATTGACCTGGTCATTAGCTTTACCAAGCCAAAAAGTACATTGCCAACATTGTGTACCTTGGTAACACATGTCTGTGTATGTATCCTGCTGCATCTGAATTTCTGGAAAGTTCACATCTTACATGACGCATGTCTTCATGTAATGAATAAGATGATAATGTTTTGAGTAAAATAATCCATATATATGCATGTGCATATAACAGTAGGATGAATTAATCATTGGAATGTTTCTGATGGCTCTTATAAATCTTTTGGTTTAATTTCTCAACGTTTTATCAATTGGTATATATTACCTTTAATTTTCTATGAGGTAAAAGGTGTTATTGTTTTGATCATTATGCTTTGATCATTTTCAGAACCACTGGTTCTTTTCACAATCAAAACTATTTACAACTCAAAATAAATGTTATTAGCCTTAAGTTTCGAACCTAGCAGGTTCTTTCTCAAAGGCCTTTGACTAAGAAAGAACCTGCTAGGTTCAAAATGTAAGGCTAATAACATTTATTTTGCATATATACTACAGGTCCTTTAGGTTGGTAATAAGCAGTTTGCATCAGCTAATTCTCTAGAATTTACATGGTGGTACAGAAAACCTTCCTAAAATATACTTCCCATATACAAAGCTTCAAATCTTATTGAACAAGAAAAATGATTGTTTTTGTATTTGATTAGGAGAAATCCAAATTAGAGCTTAAAGGTGACTCTGAAAAGACATCAGCAGACAAGAAACAAGCTCTACGCAAAAAGAAGAAGACCCAAAGTGCACGTGCGAGAGAGCAGCTTCAGAAACGAAGAGCTGTGGAGAAACTCAAACCTGGTATGGGTAACAAGTACAGTATCAAGGGCGCCCTCAAGAGACTAGAACAGGACAGCAAAATGCCATCCAGCAAGACTTCTTTTGTTAAGGTATATATCATTGATTTTGTTTTAAAAAAATAATGAAATGTTTCATGATACTGTAAATGTTTCATGATACTGTAAATGTTTGACTGTATTCATTGCACATCATCAGTGTTTTCATGAAGAGATGTTTCTGTCTTTGTAGTGAAAACATTTGTTTTATAAAGATGATCAGAGCATACTGATTGAAACGTCAAGTTCTAACCAGTTCTTTTCAGAACTAATTACTACTCAAAAAGAGAATTTTCAGATGGTGTCATCGCAAACAGTCCTTATTTATAGATATTGGCAATTGAAGTTAGACACAGTTACGGTTTTGAAGTCGTTTTAAAATTGTCATTTCAAAAAGCTGACTTCTCAAATAACATATAAAGATCTATTGCCCATGTGTTTTGCTGTTTAAACAGTAGTTTCCAAAAATTCTTTTTTTTTATTGGAAAATTACAGTAAATATGTACCAACATGAATTTATTGTGGGTCCCACCATAAAAAATGTTTGCACTTTTTACTGATAAACCCTGAAAAAGGTAATATTTCAAAGCGGATTTTCTTCCTGATGATGAATTTTCCTTGAGACATAAAAAGTATGATAGGTGAAAGAACTCTTATTTTAACTAATTATTACTTTATTATTTGAGCAAACCCAGTAGCTAACTTTTAAACGGTGGGATTCCCCATGCTTTAGCGTTGTTAAACAAAAGATTTCTGGGGAACCCGTTACGGTTTTTGGGATGACATCATTGTGTATGCGTGTGCATACACACGGATTAGATTGTATGTCATTGTAAGGGGGTTAAATAATTTTTAATAACGTTAGAATATAAAAAACGGGAATGATTTGAGTTTATAAGCCAATATAAACCAATATTTAATACATATATTCTGTTCACTCTTCCATTTTAAATTAATTTAAGGATTTTTTTCCTTTCTATGCACTCCAAATCCATTATAGCGAAGATGTAATCAATAGCAATATTTCACCTTTTTTGAATTGCTGCCCAGAGGCCGTTACTTGGGTTTGCTCAGGTATAATCACCATGAAACTGTTCTTCGTGAGTTTAACTACCCTCCTATGCTTGATTTTTCAAGAATAAAATTCACGAAGACGCAATAACGCCAAAATGGACCAATAATTAGCTTCTCTCGATCTGTAAAATTTAACGGATGCTCAATATTTGATGCACATTGAGGACGCTTTTTACACTTCGCGGGTTTCGATGAATTCACCCAGAAACGTGTCATCTTGTAAAGCCATGACTGTAGATTGATGTGTGATCTTTGTTCATTGAGGTCATTTGGCATTTGCACTCACTTTGATCGTACACCTCCAGTCGATTTGCCAAATTTCAAAAGACGCGACCTTGTTTAAAGTTGGTGAAACAACACCAATAGAGGGCGCTATACAGAGCAGAAAAAGGCGCATGCGCACAAACCTCTTGTCGCTTTTAATGCAGCGGTGGGGTGGAGTTAGTGGGCGAGATTGACTGAGGTCCCTTATGATGGGTTAAAATCACCTTGATAAAGAATTAGCTAATTGACAGCAATCAATCCAAATCTGTTATGAACCAATTGGATTTGTAAAGTGCACTGATATACATCCATAATACACCATTATCCACAGCTAGCTTGGATAAGAATGTGTCTATTTATACACATTTTATATATCCAGCCATTGGTACTATAAATCCAATTAGAATAAGACTTAGGTACAAAATAGTCTGATTATCATGCCGATTTGGTATGCCACTATTTGGTGATGTTATCCATTCTCTCATCAAATAATGAGGACCTAGTTACAATGTGTTACAATTAATCTACAAGCCAACAATCCTTACAATCAAAGAATGTGAATCAAACACATTCTTATATAATTGACCTTTTGCATACATTAACCCTACTACTACAAGGGTCAAAAACAGTCAAAATATTGATATACTTCCCAAGGTATATCAAGTGCACTTACAATTCAAACACTGTCAAACCTTACGTGTAGTAAGTACATTTACAGGTGAAAATGAGTCAACCATGTTTGACTGGTAAAAGCATTGTCTGGTATTGTTCAGGGTGGTCAAAATGACAGTAAAAACCCAGTCAACAATGCCCCTGTGTGCACATTTGGATCAACAGTCAAAACAGGCAGTTGACTGATTTTGAGCTGTACAGCAACTTCCCACTAAAGTGTAGCTGGAGTAGAACGGTTAACATTCATTGAGTACTACATTGATTTTGTGATTATTTCTTTGTAGGGTAACAGGGGAGACAAGACTCTTTCATCTTCCAAGTCATTCTTTGGTCGTCTCCAAGATGAAGTGTCCTCTGAACTCAAAGGTATCAAGAAGAAGAGGAAACCTCAGCACCAGATATTCTCAAGCAAGAAACTCAAGCTGTGATATGGACAGCTATCTTAACATCAATTATTGATTATTATGGGAATAATAAGTTTGTTGCGTGGTCTTTACTGCAGGTTAGTGATCTGTTTTGTGCGTGGTTACAGGCAATAATCACCATGCACAAAACAGGTCATTATCTTGCGGTAAAGACCAAGTGTCAAACTTTTATTCCCGTTCATAAATGCACGTATATTGATTTTGTTCTCAAATTGTAAACAAATATAATAATTTTTTGTTGAATAAAGCCAAATAGAAATGGGCAAATTCACGTTTTCGGGACACACGGAACACTTTCAGGCACATAATGCGAAACAATCTTAGTCACTCTGATTGGTTCAAATCCACGGTGCGTGTTGCACAAAGCTGGGGAACATCTGGCACATACGCCCTACTCTGATTTTGATAAGCTATGTCTTTACCATCTGTTAATGCACCCCTTCGTGATTACGTTTTGTCCAATCAAAGTGTCTTGGGCATTTATGAATCATACATAAATGTGGCATCTAATTTAGGAGCACTCACATATTTGTTGTGATTTCAGTCATGAGGTTTTGTGTCCTATAGATTATTTAAATCTACCTTAAGTCACCATGGGGGAAATGTGATACAGTTGGTTGGGGATAAACACAAGGGGCATGTTTGGACAAGGGTCTTCTCTTGTTATTAATGGGCTGCTTTAACCAGTTCGCGTCGGAGGCCGTGTATACATGCAATTTTTTTTGTACCGTGGATCGGAGAGCGTCTAAACACGCCATAGGAAACTCCGGAATATTTGTATGCATGCATGCTCGGAAGACATGGCCACACGCTGTGGAAGCTTCCATTAATGTGTGTGTGGGAAAAAGAAACACTTTTTTTTATTCCTGACGCAAACTGGTTAATGTATACTTAATCATTCTGACCGATCAATCAAACATCAGCAGAGTAATCAAGCACTAACATGAATCCATGATATAATTACACTGGTCATGTATGTACCTATATATTGCATTTCAATAAAACAATATTGCTTAAAGTTCATCAGTACTCAAACTTACTTGACTGTCATCAGATTTATTGTGAATTTTAGTGGAGATTTGTATGTGGCATAACCAATGGGACCAGGTTTGCATTTATACACGTTCTTCACTTGAAAATGTGGTGCCTCTGCCTGTGGTGTAAGCTACTGTAGATTGTTTTTCAGGAGCGGACAGTGTTGGAAGACTTTTTTAGGGCACCACAATGTTTTTGAGAATAAAATTTAAATTCACTGTTTAAAAACAAACTGTACAGATTCCGTAGCCCATGCATTTGTGAAAGAGATAATTAGATGAGTGACATGTAACTTTTCAGCTGATCAGCTCTTTTCTTTAATAGTGCTATAGAAAACTGAAAAACACTGTACAAAGTTTTGTATGCTCAGCCATTTCCTCTTTTTTTTGTATGTCTGTATATAGCCAAGAGAAGCATCTGCCAAACATCCTTGATATTCCATTCTCATTCACTAAATGTTTACTCCTTGTTTAATGTACTACAGAAGGTAATACAACAGTAAAATTGTAGGAACAATTTCAAATATTTATTGAGATCCCAGTGGAAGTATTTACTTTATAATGGTTACAAAGCAAACAAACTCAAATACTGGAGAAAATTTATTTGTCTGTGTAAATTTAAGTATATGTGATTAATACATGGAATGCAACCACATGCACAATATTATACAAAGATTCATAAAATTTTAGAATTTAAATAAAAACATGATGACAGCTAATTAAACAAAAGATACTGTCTCTGTGATTTTTTGATTCGATTATGAATGGTATTCCTAGTCTTGGTGAAGAACATCTGAGGCAGGTATTAATGCAAGATGCAGAGGATTATGATAAATGTTTATCTCTCACTTAGTCCAAGGGAACCAATCATTAAAGCATGCTGCAGTGTGTATGGTACATATTATATTGTTGTACATGTGCCAAAAAAAAAAGCCTGAAATAAGACATTCAAGATGTTTGTGTGAAAGAAATATGCCTCAGAACACATAATAATCATCTTGGTCCATTTGACTACCTAAATTATTCTATACAGTATCACTCCAAGTAATGTTATATCGCATGATCCCATATCTTACTTCATTCATTATGCTGAAGAAATCATAATTCTGCAATGATAAGCTTATTACTGGTACATGTATATAGCACCTTGTATCACAACTCACATCAAGTACTCATTTTACATACATATTAATGTGAATAACACAAATTCTCCATATCAGGATTTGTGCACAATGTTAGAAAGGAAAATTTAAAAGTATAAATGTGTTACTAAACAATGACTTGGCTAGTTGTGGCTTTGCCACTTGAATGCAAACATTTCACAAGATTAACTGAATCCACTATTAGACCAGTAAACATCCTGACAACAGTAACTTCTTTCAAATGTTAATCCAATCCAAATGTGTAAGGACACAATACTGACCAACTTTCATGGTGCACAAAATGATCTTAAATAATTTGACTATTTTGAACTTTTTTATTTTTAGCTAATAATTGTATATATGTTTGAGACAAATAAAGATAAAATAAAGTGTGAATACGTGTGTTACTTTTAATTCACGTTTACAAACCGATTTTATTGCTAAAACGGGACATTAATTGAACAAAAGTTCATTAAATCAAACACTTTACGTATCCCTTACTTATTTTCCTCACGATGTGCATATAACTTGAGTAACTTAATGAAGAAATAAACTGGCTCCTAAAAAAAAAAAAAAAGATTTCATGAACCTAAAAAATGATCGCTAAATCTGTGTTCACGTTAGTTACACATCGTGTTCGCCAAATCATACGATGTTAAAACGGCCAGATATTTTTTTTTTTACAAAACTCATCCTTACCAAACTATGCCATTTTTTATTGAGAATAAGCTACATAATCATGGTGTAAACGTTTTTTTGCTTTGACTTTTATTGTTGGGTACTAGACTGAAAAGTGGACACCATGTAACTTACGTTAACTTTCACACGCCAATCGAGAAAATACAACAGGGAAGTAAATCTACTTGGCACATTATCTCTCCAATGCTATTTTCAAGTACAAGGGTGTCCATTCTCATGACTTCCAAGTAAATTACAACTTTCCACCAATATTTTTCTTCACCCCGTGTCCCCTTTTTTGTCAGCCAGTATTGTGTCCTTACACAAATATTGCTGCAGGAAAATAAATACAAAATTAGGCTAAATTGTTTGTATCTATGCAATTAAATGAGACATGCTTACTAAAAACAATAACTTACTCTATGCAAGTACTGTGTAATATATAATACAAAACATATTATTAACATATTTACATATATAACTTATGTGTACTTATTTTGGGCTTGTCATTCATGTACATGTATAGAATTAATATAATCTTGATGGGTTTAACCATGTATTCCTTCCTCAATGGTTTGACAGTTAAACAAAACAAAATACGTGCCGTCTTCAAGGAACAGGTGAATATCGTGGGATCCACATAAAATGTTTTCTATGGTGGTTTTTCATTTCAGTGAATCCCCCCCCCCCAAAAAAAAAAACCCAAAGGTCATGTTTTGTATGGTAATGGTAAATATGGTGATGTACTCAGTAGTAGCAATAAAATAGGGGGCGGGGCTAGGTAGCAATCCAGAGAGAGGGGGAACATAAGTTTAATATATCTCATTATTTTTCTTTAAGTTATATAAATTTACTTGGGTGTGGATGATAAGACAATCCCTCCCAATAAGACCGTCATTGATAGTACTACACATGTATTTTACATCCAGAATTCATGAAATCTTAGGCTACTAGAGTACCTGAATAAATAATTGTAGATGTATTTGCCAAAATAAGTAAACACTAAATCACTACAGCTCCTACACAAACATGTACATTGCACATAATGCCAATGCATGTTACAGTGTGTAAGCTAATGTTTAGACTCAATCAAACATGGGCCTAATACTACTAACATAAAGCTTATTAATACAACATATACAGAAATATTACACCCAATTATTTACATCCACAGGTCAAGCACTTTAGTAACAGACCTACATGTACGATATCTGACTGACATTATACAATTAGTTTGTTTCCAGTGTTGTTGCTTACCAGTGATGTAGGAGATAACAATATATACTACTCAAAACAATTTAGGGAACACCGGACTTTTAACATCAAATAGGTTTGAAATGTTCCATGAACCGGGATTTTCATTTGCAACCCCCTCTCTCTTTCAGTAGTCATGTCATGAAATGTGTAATCACAACATGCATCCTTTATCATCTGTTTCATTGTGCAGTTGTTTCTCATCAATTCTATGAAACATTGTGTTTATCTGAAATAAATGATCTTGCTTTAACTGAGATTATTCCGGTGTTCCCTAAATTGTTTTGAGTAGTATATAAGAAAGTGATGTTGTTTGGGGTGTTCTATTAATTTGTGAATTTTTTTATGTACAAATTATTGTATGATGAATTGGTTTAATCATTTTCCCACTAGGTCTGCCTTAGGGAAAGGTTTCATGTGACTGTACTGCACTTGATTCCCATTAACATAAATACACACAATTTAAAATTAAGCAATACAAACCAGAAGTACTTGTAACTGTAAACATAACATTATTAAATAAGACTGAAGCATTCTGATGAAGCACAACAATACAACAACACAGACATGAAAGCATGATATAGTGCCTTACAGATGATTACTTATACATTCTATGTATTAACACTACTTCTACTACAAGGGCCAAAATCAGTCAACATTTTGATATACTTTCCAAGGTATATCTAGTGCACTTAAAAGTCAAACACTGTCAAACCTTACATGTAAGTACATTTACAGGTCCAAATGAGCCAGTTTTTGACTGGTAAAAGCATTGTCTTGTATTGTTCAGGGTGGTCAAAATTACAGTCAAAACCAGTCCAAAATGCCCCTGTGTGCACATTTGGGTCAACAGTCAGTTGACTGGTTTTGACCTCTATAGCAACTTCCCACTAAAGTGCAACAATAGTAGGAGGGTTAATAAGTCAAACATTATGAAATATCAATGTGTTTGTTATCCACATTTGTTTGGTATTTGGTCAGTCACTAGCATATGTGTCAGTCAGTGGGGGGCATGTCTCCTCCTTGTCAATTTTACAAGTGTATAAATTGTCTCATTTCATGCATTACTGAGTAAATATGCTTTAAGAGAAGGTTCTTTGCCATCATAATTATACTATAAAGGATTAGGGCATCTAGCATTGATAATATGTTTCAACTTACAAAGGTAAAATAAGCTGAAGATACAATGTACCTGGAACATGTACATGTATATGAGTCAATCCTAACACTTATTTCATTTCACATGAACATTAAGGATTTGCCACGTGGAAGAAAATCTAAATTTGTATTGAAATACCTATTAATTTTCATACATTCGTAAGACTGCTTCACAGAAATCGTGAGAAATTACATAGAAAATGGTTTTTAAATTCAATAATTCGATGGTACTCAATAAAATATAGTAAAATTGATGCTACAGAAGTCACAAGCAATTGTCACATTTTGATAGTGTCCATACATGTGCCTAACCTGGTTGTACTAGGACTGTAGTTGTGTAGCATACATTTGTTATCAATTCTAATAACAGCCACTGAACATCAACCCATCTGAAACAGATGAACACTATGGAGCTGATGGTATGTTAATATCATTCTCCAGCCAGATACAAAGCTTGTGAGAAAGCATCCTAAGTGTAATCATTATAAATATTAAGAATGAAGCTCTGAAGAAGGTATGTATTTTACCGAAAATAAAAAGTAGTTAACCTGAATCTTCCAACATGTCGACACGTGGTTAAACCCAAACCAGTGTATAAGGCTAAATGCAGGTATCTAACAGATCCTGACATAGTGTTGTTGTGTAGTACTACTACAAATGTGTATAAGATGAAGTGTTTTGGTCTATGTATATTACTCAGCAGTCAGCCATTGCAGTAATGATATCTCGGGTGTACTTTTCTTGAGTAGTATCAACTGCCTGATCACCGACCTTCCCATCTTCATATCTGAATATAAATAAAATAAATGAAGTATTATCAAGCTAAAAATGCATATAACTACTATAAGGGTATATGAAATGGGATTTTGTATATCCATTTTGAAATCACTTTTCAACCTTTTAATTGTCAATTTGTTGGTGTAGTGAAATCTTTTTGGTCTATAAACTAATATAAATTTGCATATTCATGATCAATTTTGTGGAGTGTCGTGGCCGAGCGGTCTAGCTTACCGGACTCAACTTCTGGTGTTAGCAGCAGAATGTGGGTTCGAATCCCTGCCGTGACACTTGTGTCCTTGAGCAAGACACTTTACCATAATTGCTTATAGGGGCAGAGGCAGTTAATCAACTGCCTTGTTCTGGACTAGTTACCCCTCCCAGTCCTATTCGCACCATGAAGAGGCTGGTTATTAACTTGTCTTGTTTCGATGCGAGGGGCTTGTTACTTCAGTGTGGAGTCGTTGTAACAACTCAATGACTTAGTAGTCCCCACCTTGGAGTGGCCATTGGCCTTGTGTGGGGCGAATTTGCGTTAAAAAAATTTTTTTTTTTAATTTAAAAAAAACCCAGTGACATCACAGTGGGATCAGATGAAGCATTTGTTTTTGATTTGTAAATAAATGTTGACTGAATTCGGCCTGGTTTTATCAACTGAGTGTCTGATTACCAATCAGTAAACTGTTGAATTTAACCACTGAATTCTTAGGCAAGGTGCTGCTGTGACACCGAGTTCCTGTTGTGTTCTCACAAAACACTGCCCTCGTGCTGTGGCATCAATAAGCATGAAAACTTTTACAAATTTAAACAATATACTCAATCTAATCTTTTTAAGTCAAATATAGTTCCCCCATTTTGTTTAAACTGTCCAGAAGCATGGACATTTGCTAAAAATTAATATGAATCTATATAAAATGTTCTTTTATAGGCCATTTATAAAACTTTATAAGAAGCAAGAGATATGTTGAGAAACTAACATGTGAAAGTTTGAGTTCATATATTGTGTCATGAACAAAAATCTAATTAAAATACATTCATATTTGTTTGTATTCATTCTAACATGGAGAATAAATCACAGGTGTGATCTTTTTCTAATTTTGTAATACATTTCAGGTTTTCTAAAAAAATGCAACAATTCAGACGGAAACAATTATCCGGATGTTTTGTACCATATATCAGCAACTTCACATCAAGTAAGCTATTAGATTATAATTAAGTAATTTGGTAATTTGGTAATTATTGTATAAAAGTTCACCATCATCATAATCATTTAAAAAATATGCATGTGAAGCATGGTTTTCAAGTAAATATGTCCTGAAATTAATTGATTGTGGGTCCCTAATTTATTTGAGTACTTTTTTTACTGTTATACCAAGCTTCTGACAATGATTTAGTGAAATATCTCACTTCAACGAATTTGCTTTCTTTTCTAAAAAGGATATAATCAATATACCAATACAAACATTTGTGGAAATTGCTGGTAAATAATGAAAAATACAGGCAATACATCTTGAATGTAAATGTAGATACAAATGTACTTACACAAAGAAGAATCGTGTACAGACGAGGTCTGGATTAGTACACACCCATACATGACCATGCTTAGTCAGGTCCTTAGAGTTGACAACTGTTAACAAAAATAAAAACATTTTGCCATTATAAACAGGAAAATCTAAAGACAACATTGTGATTGTGATTAAGATTGTTTATCATCTCATAAAATGTCATTTACAAAACAGTGACTCCATTTGATTTACATGTAGTTATTGGACAGATGATTTTCACTTTGACAAATTCCCTGAAAGTATTATGAAATAGAAGCTAACTAATCCTGTGAAAGTCATGATAGAAGGTTGGATACCAAGTCAATGATGTACTGTCTATTAACTTATTGTAATGTATGAATGATCTTCTTGATTTCTACAGTAATTAACCATCAAAACCTGATAAAGTGTCTCATTAGATGTTATTAAAATTTATTAATAAAAAATAAATGTTTACCAAATTAACAAAGAAAAGAAATGAAAAGAAACTGCCCAAGTTCAGTTCTTTATTCATTGGGTAATGCCAAGCATGACTAAAGTTAGACAAGATTTCCAAAAAGCTCCATCACCCCTAACCATGTTCAATTTGAGTGTAATACATGGATTCTGTGATAAGTAATAACTAATTGTGATAAGTAACTGACCACTGATTAGTCTGACTGACACACTATACAATTGTATGATCAGCTGAGCATCTTGTAAGTGGTTAATAATATTAGAAACCTTTGAAATTTGATCAGATGTGAATGAACGAAAGGGTTAACTTGACATAACTTGGCATTGGGATTATATAAATGGTTTGAGTACCTTCACACAGTGCAATACATGTCAGGTTCTTGCTCTGCAGAAAGCGACAATTAGACACGACTGGATCCTAAGGATAACAGAATATAAAAGAAGCAAAAACAGCACTGAAAGAGAAGAATATTATCAGTGACGCTTAAAGGCACACTTCAGTTACATTAAGCCAGTGTGCGATGCGTGAGGTAGATTGAAACCAATCAGAGTTCTGACATTTGTTTTGCGTCACACTGACTCGCGCGCTTGTGTAAGTTGATTGTGTATCCCCCAAACATGCAAATTTGTAAATTTTTACTGCATTTTTTTTCAACAAAAATTACATTATTTTGAAACAGAGAATGGGAATAAAAGTTTGACGGTTAGTATTTACCGCAGTTTTGGTCGTGGCAATGGATAATATTCTTTATTTAATTAGTTATGTTGAATGGAGAAAATAGTGAGAATACATCCATACAATGAGTATTATTCTAATGTGGATCATCAGCTTATCATCCAATTCACATTTCTATTTTATTCATTTTTTCTCAAAACATTTCAACATGTTCGACGGAATAACTTCTCAGGATGTTTGGTACCATTAACATCTTAAACCTTAATACAGTTTATACAATAACTCACTCATTTCTTGTTCTGATAATTACCAACAGAGATTGTGTATGTAATGCTACTAACATAAATTTCTGGATTTACCTTACAAAGGAAGATTTGCCTGAAAGACTGTGGAAATCTTGATTTTTAACTGGATTGTTATCTACTAAACCACAATGTAAAATGTGAGTAGTTAATTTGTTGACTTACACGAACACGTCTAGCTTTCGCCTCTTCTTGTCCAGCTTGTTTCTTAGATTGCTTATAGATACCATGTCCCATACCAGAGTAACCAAACGACACACTAGAATGTGGACTGAGATAGATGCCTTTGCCATACACAGCTCCATGCATCTAAAAGTCACAAGGAATAAGTCACTAATGTAAATATGGCAATATCAAATCAGACATTTTGAAACATGTGACTTTGATGGGTCAGTAACTTTTATAATGCCACAAAGTAGTTTGCACAGTTAAAGATGTACCAACCATTTTTGGTTATTTTTCTGGCAAATGTTTTTTAATTTGAAACATTGCTAATGTACATGTATAAGATAACATTAGAGCATTCACTTGCACTAATCACTCTTCAGTAATCCCAACTGCACTTTCAGTATCTCAATGCAACCCTACAGTCAGGTGCAGCCACAATGGACAGTTGACCACTATGTACAGCCTAGGTTAATAATAATAATAATGTGTGGACTTATATAGCGCACGTATCCACCAACTAAGTGGTGCTCAAGGCGCATTCTTTTTACGTGCATTACACAACACACGGGACCTACGGCTTTACGTCCCATCCGAAGGACGAAGCAATTATGGTTAAGTACCTTGCTCAAGGACACAAGTGTCATGACCGGGGCTCGAACTCACACGCTGCTGCTGGCAACACCAGAACTTGAGTTCGGTGCACTAGACCGCTCGGCCACGACACTCCAGGTTAAGTCATTTTTATATTGACAATTTATACATGCTAGGACCTTATTTAAAACACTGGCCAAATAAGGAAGGTGATAATAAAAGCAAGTGATTGAATTTGTTTATTTTGATTTTGTATTTGAATGGTTACCTACCTGATGTTTAGTTCCTGAAGCATTGATCAGACCATGCCTAAGTATAGAATGCCAATTCTCTATATGTGAACCGCTGCAAAGAATAATACAATGTAAGATTGTACTGAATGGTTTTGCATTGTGTAAAGATGTTAATTATACCTTTTATCTTTTTACCTTGGAGAATATGTTTTCAGAATTCATCAAATAGTGATTATATTACTGGAATCTTGATGAGAGTGGACCACAACTCTAATTATTTGATCCTGGGTTTTAATAAATAATTTAGGTGATGATTCAGGGGAGATGATAATATTAGCTTATACAGTATTAAACAAGGGATATTGACAAGTGGGGTAAGCTTTGATTTGTAGGGTGATTCTCCAAACTAACAAAGAAAGTATTCATTTATGTAGTTTTCCTTAAGTCTACATGATCAAATACAACAATGGTAAGATATACAATGGGATTCATGTGCTGGAGTTTTCAATAAATTTGACAGACAATCTAAGATCGAATCTAATTCCAGTACTTAACCCTAACCTTCCCAAATCCTCCAAAATCCTCTTTGCTAAAGTGAAGGATTTTGAAGGATTGAGGTCACATGCTACATGCTCTTTGCTAAAGTGAAGGATTTTGGAGGATTGAGGTTATTAGGCATACTTGACTTTCCATGGTACATGTACATCCATGTTTGTTGTAGTGATTGCAAGGTCAGCGCTTGGGTCAGTAGACACTGTTTATTGCTCCATGCATGCAGGGAGGTTCCCTGGCCATGTACATGTATCACATATTAGAAACGTGTGCATACATGTCATGTACTTGCTTTACTAACTGAAGGATTTTGGAGGATTCAGGATATGTGTAAGCAAATGGGCCTAGGGAGTTAGGAAGGATTCAGGTTATGTGTAAGCAAGTGGGCCTAGGGAGTTAGGAAGGATTCAGGTTATGTGTAAGCAAGTGGGCCTAGGGAGTTAGGAAGGATTCAGGTTATGTGTAAGCAAGTGGGCCTAGGGAGTTAGGAAGGATTCAGGTTATGTGTAAGCAAATGGGCCTAGGGAGTTAGGAAGGATTCAGGTTATGTGTAAAGTTGATTTGGGTCAGTAGACACTGTTTATTGCTCCATGCATGCAGGGAGGTTCCCTGGCCATGTACATGTATCACATATTAGAAACGTGTGCATACATGTACATGTCATGTGCTTGCTTTACTAACTGAAGGATTTTGGAGGATTTTGGAGGATTCAGGATATGTGTAAACAAATGGGCCTAGGGAGTTAGGAAGGATTCAGGTTATGTGTAAGCAAATGGGCCTAGGGAGTTAGGAAGGATTCAGGTTATGTGTAAGCAAGTGGGCCTAGGGAATTAGGAAGGATTCAGGTTATGTGTAAGCAAATGGGCCTAGGGAGTTAGGAAGGATTCAGGTTATGTGTAAGCAAATGGGCCTAGGGAATTAGGAAGGATTCAGGTTATGTGTAAGCAAATGGGCCTAGGGAGTTAGGAAGGATTCAGGTTATGTGTAAGCAAATGGGCCTAGGGAGTTAGAAAGGATTCAGGTTATGTGTAAGCAAGTGGGCCTAGGGAATTAGGAAGGATTCAGGTTATGTGTAAGCAAATGGGCCTAGGGAGTTAGGAAGGATTCAGGTTATGTGTAAGCAAATGGGCCTAGGGAGTTAGGAAGGATTCAGGTTATGTGTAAGCAAGTGGGCCTAGGGAGTTAGGAAGGATTCAGGTTATGTGTAAGCAAGTGGGCCTAGGGAGTTAGGGTTAATAATTAAGTAAAGTTGATTTGGATGATCTGCTTTATGGATGAGTTTACTCTGACAATGAGGCAAGAACACTTGAATCTGTGCAAGTTATTGTATATATATTTCATCAATTACATCTAATTATCCCCTCTAGAATGTGTCTACCATGCCTACAGTCTCCTTGAGCACCAAACTCTCCCCTCTTACTGCACAGAACAATGGGCCATTTCAACTTGCTATGATCCTGAATCACTATTAAAACGTTATTATCTACTAGCATCAGGAATTCTCTTGAAGATGATAAGAACGCATTGATCAAAATGACAAGTTAAACCACTACTTTTTTTTTTAAAGAATCACACCTACTGTAACTCAAGGGATTACTTTCACATTGTGTCACCAAAGACATGTACATGTACTACTTTAAAGACTGTAAACAAAAAAGTGTAAACAAACAGACCCCAACAAGAAAAAGACTACATACTGGAAGGCAAAGGTACTACCACTCATCAACTTGGCTTTTCTGAAGGCCGCTTCTTTAGCAGGTGGGCTACTCAATAGTAGAAACTGATGAGGTGTATGCATGAACTTAATTTGCTGTAGGTATAAACAAAATGGTTTTTCATGAACACATGAGTCCTATTTATGACAGCATTGAAAGTTGTGTTATTTTCAAAACCTCCAGCAGCATCTAGAAATGCTTATGTAGTCATACATCTGACCACAAACATAAATATGTTTCAATAGATAATGACATGTGAAAAGCAACATGAATAAATTCTGTAATATACATTATTGCAAGTGACATAAGGTAGAAGGATAATGAGTTAAAACACACAGCCTTTGATTCGAGGCATGATTGGGGTTCAACAGTGGATGTAACAAATTACTGAAAGAATTATGGCTGAAAAGAATCCCACACTCATGGGCGGATCCAGAACATTTTTTAGGGGGGGGCTGAGAATCAAAAACAATTATTTTTCAGTACTACAAAAATTACAATGAAATAATCAAAGGGAGAGAAAAACAAAGCACAGTGAGGGAATGGTGGTGCGTTCTCCCCTCCCTTCCCCCTCTCTCTCTCTCTTTTCTTTTTTTTAAACGATTTTAGGGGGGGGGCTACAGCCCCCTTAGCCCCCCTGGATCCGCCAATGATACTTACTTACTAATCTGTGTTTTGTAAAGGTAAGGTATTTCAAACTAACGTGATTTCAAACCTTTTAGCTCTTCACGGTGCCGTAACTTTGTTAATATAACCACGTGTAATGACATGAAATTTGGAGACAATTTATCACTAACAATTTCCTTAGGCCCAAAAAAAAAGTCTCTGGCGCGTCACCTCAGACCCGCGCGTCAGCATTTTTAATTTTCTTTTTTGTTTGCTATGAAATGATGTCCAATTGCAGCCAAAATTGCTGGATCGATTGGAATTATGCCGTGCTGTGCTTTTTCACATACATGTAGGGGTATGAACGTTTGCCCAATTTGTGAGGCCTCTCTTAGCCACCAAATTTTGTATATGGAAATTTGATCCTCGCGTATACAATGTATCACGTATTTCCCTGTTGGCAAAAAAGAAAAGATGGCCGAAACAAAAACAAACAAAAGTTTCACCTCACCAATTTTGAAGCAGACCGATGAAGAGAAACCGTAGAGTTTTTTTGGGCCTTAAACAAACTCTGGAGATATTTTAATTAAAAGGGGTGATATATATTTCGTATCAGCTATATTTTTGGAATATCGGCAATATTTTTTTTAATATCATCAATATGGCAATATTTTGATATCTTCAAAAACTTCACCAATTTAGTTGATAATATTTTGAATATCGTATTGTTACGATATTATCGTGATATCGTCCAGGCCTACTGAGGATGGTATCAATTTTCCCTTGAAATAATGTTGTCTGAGAAAAGTAAAATAATTTCCAGTTTGAATAAGATTGCTATTTCCTGAATGAATAAACTATTTCACTATTTTCTCATGGACAACACAATGTTCACTAATTAACTGTTTAATGTATATCTTAATTCAAAGAGAGTACATGTAAGTATTTTTCTAAAAGTAGTTTTGCCATCATAACCAATGTTATTCCTTCTGTTTATTTAAAGATACATCACCCGTGTTTGGCTAAGACAATCCACAAAATAGGATTTATTTTGAAAGATATCGTTGTTAAATGAAAAAAACAAAAAATATGAAATCTGGATATCAGAAACTGTAAAAAAAAAAGCAATATTTCAAATGCGCTTGATTCTGATTGACAGCCGCGCTGTCCAATTGGAAGACTGCACACGCCCTCGGCCCATTTACATACATTACATTGTGTGGTTACGTGCAACCTGAGGATTAAAACGTGGGGTCCCGCCTTTTATCAATTTGAGTTTTTAATTTACTGGTACTAATCCTTGACGGATTTTTTCAATGTCTGAAATGAAAGCTTACAACTTCCTTAACCCTCCTATATACAGTGCAGTTTGCCATAGAATTGTCACACCTTTCAAAACCTTTCAAGTTTGCTGTACTGAAGGGTTTTGAAAGGTGAGAAAACTGTCTGACAAAAGGGACCTATGAAAGGTTTCGAAAGGTGTAACAACTCTCTGAACAAACTGGTGTTGAAATGTTTCAATACCTTTCAAAGGGTATTGAAAGGTGTGGTTGTTCAGTAGCAACAAATTCTGGAGGGTTTTAAAGGGTTCATAATAATTGATAGCCATTTTGGCCCGTAAGCAGATTTTGAAAGGTTTTGAAACGTCAAACCATAGGAGGGTTAACCCCAGAAAAATAGTAATTCAACATTTTATCATCAAACATTTTATCAACAAATCAGCCCAAACACGAATGATACATCTTTTCACAAAAATGACCTTTTGGAATAAAATATCATTAACACTAACCATGCCAGAAGAACAGAATGCAATAAATGTAAGCATCTATTGGATATTGTTGCACTCAGCAGGCTTCACACTTGGTCAACTGATCAGATATTGTTGCATTGAGCAGTGTGTCTAGCCAGTTATTGAAGGGGTTAGGGTTAATACCTGACTCTAAATAATAATAATATCTAAACTTTTGTAACACTAGTCATGTTTTAAGAAAAAAATTGTATATAAAAAGATTGCTTTTTACAGTGACTACTAAGTGTAATACAATTCCATTGTTAGAGTAGATATGAAATATAATCAAATAAACCACAAGGGAAAAAACTGACGAGGTATATAAATCAATTGTTTGTGTGAACAAAGAAAACATTAATATTTACCTTTCCCTCTGGGAGCTTGACAATGTGTGAACGATTGCTTGATATGATCCTAAGAAAAACAATCCAATAAACATTTAGTAAATGTAAAACTTATCAATACTGTATTTGCAGGAATAGCAAAATATGCTCTTATATTATCAACTTAATTTCAATTTAGGCCATCTGGATGAGGAATGTCCTCTCTTCCTTATCCAGCTGCATTCACTAGTGCTAGTAAAAATGAAGATGATTCTGATTGGGCGAAGTAACTTGCTGCAAACAGTTGCCTCTTTGATGGATGTTTTTTGCAGTTAATCAAAGCCAGTTTCTGTCTTGGTTTCACGTGGGCAAAACCCTTGATAACAAACTTGTCATGTTATAAGACTTTCCTGATACAGGTATCATTCTTTCCTGCATAGTTCCACATTGGCAGGGACGTGCACAGGGTTGTAGAGGGGCAGGGGCTCAGAGTCTGAAAAGGGCAGTGTAATTCCATGCGAGCGCGCGAGCTAAACAAATTTTGGGCGTTTATTTATTAATAAAAACGCATAATATGGTTTTTAACATTACAATCAGATCAGATTATGTTGATGACTGGTTTTCATTTACAATCTGATCTGGTGGTGAGTGAGCCACGGGATGTCAATTTCGTGTTTCAGTGACAGCGTGTTATTAATAAAAACGCATAATATGGTTTTTAACATTACAATCAGATCAGATTATGTTGATGACTGGTTTTCATTTACAATCTGATCTGGTGGTGAGTGAGCCACGGGATGTCAATTTCGTGTTTCAGTGACAGCGTGTGCCTGCCTATCAAAGACGTTATAGGCTGCGAGCTGCGCGTGAAATCTAGTTTCGCGGAGGGGCACATGCAGGCCCGTGCACAGGAATAGTAAGGGGCATCTCTGCTGACCTAATATTTATTCTAATTTTATTCTATCCTGACATCTTTCAACTAGGCAGGGCAGTCTATGCGCAACAGGAACTTAATAATTCATTCAAAAAAAAACAAAAAAAAACCTTGGGCTAAAAAGGGCACTTTTTATACTAGGCAAAAAGGGCAGGGGCTCAAGCACCCTTTGGGACCTATGTATGCACGTGCCTGCACATTGGTGATTCACACACTGCACCAGGAAATGAACTAAGACACCAATGTTTGGATAATAATGAGCAGGAAACACTTAAGGGTACATGACCGAGGTACTTCATGTTGACTGAGGTACTTCATGTTGACTGAGGTACTTCATGTTGACTGAGGTACTTCATGTTGACCGAGGTACAATTGATGGATAAAATATGTTATACCTTCATTGTTAATACACTCATTGTTAATGACTGTATTGTTATGGCAATGTAGATACTACCAATGAAATGAATGTAGGGATGTTTGATTGAGATTCCGCCAATCCATCACTGAAATGAGAAATGCCTTTTCAGTTGAAGCTTATTTAGCCATTGCACAATCAACCAAGCACTCACTCACCATACAGTGGTGCAAACAACAGTGTTTTATAATGGGTGAATAACATTCTTGTCTTTTAAAGTGTGGCATACATGTACCTTAATTACAATCTCAATTTCTTTAATTGGGAGATTATAAAGTAACTAGTTGATTAACACTATAACATTTTAAGACTTTTTTCATATGCAGAGCTGCCAACTCTTCCGGATTCTGCGGAAGACTTCGCGTATTTGACGGTAATTTACTTACTTAAAATATATGCAAGGAGGCCTCTCCTTTTGGCACCAAAAGGAGAGGCCTCCTTGCATATATTGTAAGTAAGTAAATTACCGTCAAATACGCCAAGTCTTCCGCAGAATCCGGAAGAGTTGGCAGCTCTGCATATGTAAACAGTTGAATTTAGTCCAATTCAGTTAACTGCTAAATTAAAAAAAGTCATACATGTAATTATAAAGATCATTTTGCCATTAAGGTCGTTGGCTAGTCTTGAGTCCAAGTACTGAGGAATGACTCATTAAACATAGTAACTTTTGTTGTTAGTTAGACCAGCATGCATTAAGTAAATTGGCTTGCATGTGTGCCACACTGTGTTTTTTTTAAAACGTAATGCAAGAGTGGCTTGAACATAGAATTTGAATTGGACTCTACAATCCCAGCCAAAATTGGACTCTACAATCCCCCGCTTCAATGTATTGTCCCTGAGACAAAGACAAAGACTGAGGTTTGTTCACGTCTGGTCACGGCTTCATAGATAAACTAAGAGAAAATTCAGACAATCTCAGCCAAAATAGTTGGGACATGTGACAATAAACATACCCTCCCCTGTCCCCCCTCCGCCCACCCCTGCTCCGCCCACCCCCGCTCCCCCACCAATGTTGTTATCTCCAGCCGGAGCAACCGTGCAATGAGAGCCAACATTGTCCGGGGAGCCAGGGGGGGCCCAGCGAGATTTGGCTGGGATTGTAGTGTTTAATACTAACCATTGTAATAGCGGGTAAGCTAAAGCATCCTGTGAATCCATTCTTTTCTTGACATCTGATGAGCTACCTGCAGCTAGCATCTCTCTGATGGAGATGAAGCTATCTAACGACTGCTGTATCCTCTCATAATTCTTTTTCTGAAAAACAAATAAATCATTTTTATTTCTACACATGATAAGGCACACACAGTAAATACATGTATATGGATAAACGGAGGACCACTTTTATTCCCTTATATTGTTTCTATTGTTGTTGACTGTTAAGCAACCTCATTGGATTTGTACCAAGGACATATATGAGAAGTGGTGATGATGGATCTATTGTACTCCCTTTGTTATTAATCCTATAGCCTATACTGCATGTACACATCATCTTACTGACATAGGCACAAACACTTATGAGATATTATAACTCATTGTCATTCATTAAGTCATATGTGAGTTGTTAACATGTCTGATGTCATGAAGATCTAATACTTGATCTAATTAATGTAATAATAATAGATCTAATTAACCCTCCTACTATCAGTGCAAATTTATGAACAAACCATTGAGGCCACTCCAAGCCAATGCTATATAAGGCAGTGGCTCCTAATGGCTATACTGCATAGTAACATAATACCTCATAAATGTCTGTTGGTTATAGTGGTTTGTGATTGATGTATTACAGAACAGTGTTGTAACCAAGTCATTTTTTCTCAAGTCAAGTCAAGTCAAGTCAAGTCACAAGTGAAATCAAGTCTCGAGTCAAATTTTCTCAAGTCAAGTCTCGAGTCATTTTTTTTTCAAGTCAAGTCACAAGTCATTTATCATCCACAATGAAAGAGACCTTAAATAAATATGTTGACAAACTTGAAGTACATATCCACAATCTGTTAACAGCCAAGTGATATTCAATTAATCAATCAAAGCTCAGTCACTTTGTTGTTTTATTCATCCTGGAAATCACATCTTATCTTATTAAATCAAAACAAAAAGGACATAAGATAATAAAGAAAATGTATTACTTACTGCCCTCCATATCTCCCACCATAATAGGATGAAAAAGTGCAGTGAGTTCATGTTCAATTTGGCATTACGGTAATGAACTACATACATTGTACATGTAGGCAATATTGTTAATTAATGTAGGAGATTGTTAATTACATTTTTAACAACACATTATTTTGTTGATTTATTCAGTCGAAAATACTAATTCAAATAAAATGTTTTAATTGCATTACAATACTACATGTACATACTGTGAGATATATATTATAAAAAGAAAAGAAATGGTGATACTGCAAATGTTTATCAGAGAATTATTTTAAAAATGTTTAATAATTGAAGATTGTAATTTGTTGTAATTCGATGCTACAAGTCCTTATTTATTTATTGTCAAAGCAGATGTAATGTACTTCAGACAGGACAGCTAATTACCTATGCTTAATTTCTATACAATTTTAAATGATTTGTCAATGTGATGATCTGGTAATTACAGCATATAAACTATTTGCACAGTTACCTTCCTTTTTGCACACCATATTTATTAATGGGTTCAAAACCTACTTAAAGTTATTCATGATGACAAAAATTAACTATTTTCAGAAAAAGGAAGTTAAATTAAATGCCAAACCTGGAATACAAGCATATATCTACACACGTAACATAACATTTCAAACAAAATTTATTTTGGCTACAAAAAAAAAAAAAATGTAATGTAGGAGTAATCATTAAACTTAAATGCGAGCAACAGCACTGTTTGTGTACCTAATTTGATTCTACATATACGTAACATGTACATGTACCCGACTTCTACACATTATGTTTAGCTTGACAAACCGTTGCACTTAAGAAATATCAAGTTTGACAACATTTTGTCACTGAGTCGAGCACGGTGAGGGTGCATGATGATTCCGCCATGACTAAAGACACGCTCAACTGGTGAACTGGATGCTGGAACAGCAAGAACCCTCATTGTAACTGGAAAAAGTTTTGATAAGCAATTTCTATTTGCGGCCCACAAGCGAAGGCAGGCATTAGGATCAGTTCCATCAAACCCGTCACACAATTCCAAATACCTTGAAAACTGAGCTGCAGCTGATGTCTTCCCATTACTTGCATGGTGTTTTCGGTTGTAGCCTGAAAATAAGCGAGGCATCTTCTCTGGTGGCCCATCATCCTCTTCACTGCTGGCATCTTGCACGGCCTGCATTGACAGTGCCTCTGTGATAATCAGATCTGAAACATAAAGTAGGAATAGAAAAACAATTGATCAGTTTTTAGTTCACAAATTTATAACTTGAATAAGTTTGAATTCCAGTTTTTGGTATTCTCTGTTTCATTCAGTACCATAAAACAATTTCTATTGGACAATGGACACTCTTGTCAATGATGTGAGTTGATTGATATTCATTCACATATTCATTGAAAATAATTGGTTAATACTTCTTAAAAGTTCTTTTTTTTTTGGACTACATGTACATGTATTTGATTTGTAAATCAATGTTTGTTTGTTTATAATTTAAAACAAAATACATGAGAATATTGTGTATATGTGCATAAATAACCTTAAATTGGAAGGTTCAAATTGTAGTAATGTTTTTGTATGTGAAGTCATGAATGCACAGAAACTTTTCCAATAGGGAGGATATTGCTGTCAATTTAATTTACCTTTCACACATTTTGTGACTTCCCCTTCACGTCTTCAGATGCTAATGCCACGACATCATGATCTAGCCACATCAATGAGAATGCTGGATCCAGCACAGCAGACATCACGTACAGGGGGGTCACCAAACAGGAAGGCGTTTGCTTCCTTGGAAGATGGCAAAATGCCAACACCAACAAAAATGCCTTCAAACCTTGTTTTCAAGGAGTCTTGCAGAGATCTGATGAGGCCATTGAGGTACCGGCCTTGGCGATGTTGTGTCATGCTATGGAGATGGTGGTTCAGCAAAAGGACACACGGCAATACACAGCTAATGGTGACAACTTTCTCTCCTTGAGTCAAGTTTGTTGCATCTAGAAAGGGTTCAAGAATTTCAACAAGTTCCTTAAGTTGACTCCATTCACGTGGACTCAATGAAGCTTCCTTGTGGCCTTGCTCATCAAGAAGGTCACACAGGGCCTGGTGCTCCAGGCTGATGATGGCCTTCACCTGTCTCAGGGTCGAATTCCAGCATGTGCATATAAGGGCGGGTATGCTCTTGTTCACCCCAAATTTGTTCTCGAAAGCTTCCTTAAAAGTACAGCTTGTGTCCAGCAGGCTACTTAGTCTTGAAGATTTCGACATAGCAAGACCTATTGTTTTTGTCTCTTTAAGGCCATCTGAAATTACAATGTGTGGGTGAAACACTGCAGGCATTGTCTTCTGCAGTTACGGATGAGCACTGATTCCACATCCAGCTGCTCCTCTTCCCCAAGTTGTTCCCATATGGTGTCATCTCTCCTTCTTGAGGGAAACAAACTGTGAATGCTCGCTTCATGTTGGCAGCGTTGTCACTAATTATATAGTCTAGTTTGTTCTTGATGACATAGTCATCACATACCGCCTCAAAGGCATCGCTGATTCGTTCTCCATTGTGGGATCCCTTAAATCTACTCCAGCTTAGAAGATGGGATTTCAGGCTGACTGCAGACTGGCTCACATCCATGGTGTGGGCAGTCACTCCCAAAAACCCTCTCATTGGTCGATCTGACCAAATATCAACTATTACTGAAACACTAGATGCCTCTCGAAGGATAATCCGGATCGATTCCTGTTGGTTGGTTACCATGGCTGCAATCCTGGATGTTACGGATGATCGGCACACTGGTGAGTACTTGGAATCCAGCACGCCAACAAAATGACGAAAATTTACATTTTCGACAAGAGATATCGGCAAGCTGCAGTTCACAATCAGGTCGGAAATGATGGCCTCTGTGATAGCACGCTGACAGGGATGAATGGTATTGTAAACAGCAACCTCTTTGGTAATGAATGATGACAAACAGCTCTTGCCACTGCTTGCAACAGAGGAAGTCAACTTGGTTTTAACTTCACTGTACTCGGCATATCTGATACAAACAAAACAAAATAAAAATTGTTATTATTTACAAACTAATATAAATTTTATGTCATTCAACTAGCAGTTATATACAAGTTCTGACTTGGGAAAAGTTGTGTAAATGCTTTTAAAAATTTACATGTTCTCAAAGATCAAAAGTTATCCCAGCAGTCATCTTTATAGTACATTACCATTAGGTGCCCAGAGATGGTTTGAAAATGTGCTATTTTTAATATTTTAGGACATATAAAATCTCCAGTGAAAGGTGAAAAACAACCATCCAGCATTCCCCATAGCGCCATTCTAGGGCCAATACATTGGACTCCCTCCGTATCCTTGACCCTAGCCCCACATGTACAAAAAGGGGCGATTTTTCAACTTTTGATCTGCTAATTATTACAATCTTATCCAGGCAGACACTTTTGGCATAAAGTTCACTTTTGTGAAATCAGTAATTTTGGTGAAATTAAGATTTTATTGTTTTGTTTTTGTTTTGTTTTTTAATTTCAAAAATGTTTCGAAAGTTTCAGGAAAGTGAGCTGTCCCAGAATAATGTACTTAGGCCTATGCCAAAAGTTATTGATATCGAAAAAAATCACTGCCGATTTGTGCAGTTTGATAACTTTGGCCAACAGATAACACATTCAATATCACATCTGGTATGCATCTGGTAAACTATAGTCATACAAGTCTTTCACAACACCGTTAACGCGTAAGTTGTAACAGAAAAGAGTTTCTTCAAATGATTGTACAAGTGTACATGTGCTGCATTTATTTCGTGAGAAAAAAAATCAAGTGAACAAACTTACTTTTTAGGATGCGTTTTCAGATGGCGAACGAAATTTGATGTCGTCGCAGGTCCATCAACCACCTTTGCTTCACATGTTCTGCAGACAGCGCTTCTCTTTTTTAGCGAACTTTCGCAACTTTTAAAGCCAAAAGAAACTACTTTCGGTGTCCAAGACGACATGATGATGATGATGATGATGGATCAGACTATAACGTTACACGTGTAGAACAGAGAAGTAGCAACAAGCTTGTGTGTGTGTATTACCATAGCGTAGAGCACGTGTGCTGAGATAAACAACTTGCCCAATGAATTGTATCGGTTATATAAGGAGAATTTGAACATTACTTGCGTGAACTGTTTTAAAATTCTCTTTTTATGGAGTAAACCATTAAAAAAAAACATGTACCCTATAATGTTTACACTAACAAATCAATAAAATATGAGTCAAAATAGTTATTCGGTTTCGTTTACGGTAAATTTGCGATAATTTGTTTTCAACAGTTTTCAAATTCTTAAAACAATTAACAATGTCACTATAACCTCGTTTCCAGCTGTCTGTATAAATTACTTTGAATATTAATGCACAGCTTTTAACAGTAATAGCCCACAGCTTCCACTACGACGGATTGTGTGGAAGACTATGTCGCCACACACAGTGTAATAAATATAGCATGTACATGTACGGTTCATTCAATACATACTATACATACAGATTCGTGACGGCAATTACTTTTTTTTGCCATCACAAAAATATTCGGCTGCCGTGGCCGGATTGACCACCAAAAAAAAAAAAATTTAAAACAACATGATGACTTGCAATGTCGTCAAGTCAAGTCACAAGTCATTTTTGTCCAAGTCAAGTCAAGTCCCAAGTCATTTTTGTCCAAGTCAAGTTAAGTCGCAAGTCACAAAAATTGGCGACTCGAGTCGGACTCGAGTCCGAGTCACCGACTTGAGTCAACAACGCTGTTGCAGGGGCATACTATTATGTTCCAGTCTCAGTGGCTGGTGGTGGCTTACTCTTGAGAGTCTGTGTTTACAAAATAACTGCTGAAAATCCCAATGATTTTTTTTACAGTGGTCTCCAGTGGCCTCAGAGTTTTACATACAAGATTACTTAAAAGGGTTAGTGTGGCTTATATGCACAAATGACATGTGTACAACATATTGGACATTTAGTGGTTGGGAGTGGCCTCCATGTGTAGTAGGGTTAATGTGTAAGTGACCAGCATGTTTATATTCTACTTGATTTTCACAACTTTTCAAAGATCTTACCCTTGGTGTAAATGCAAATTCTTTGGGATTCTTGGGGTCAACCACCATAGGATATGGGTCAAAGATTAAATGTCTCCGACTTGACCTGATGGATGATGCTACCATAGCAACCATAAGGTCAACAACCTCTGCTCCTGTAGCAATGTTTTCAGCAGCATCTTGCATGACCCCGAGAGTCTGGAAGGAGAAGACGCAAAGCTCTCGCTCACAAACAGCAGGCTGTAAGAAATCATCAAGAAAATCAACCAAAACAACAATAAGAACAATTTAAAATAAACATCTTCTGAAGTAAAATCTCTCACTCACAAACAATAAAACAAGCAATAAACAATGATTCGATACTGACATCTGATGTACACGTACATGTTCTCAACATAAAATTAAAGCAATACATGGTCTTTCCTTTTAGTCCAGTGAGAATTGACAAGGACCCAGATATTTTAGTTAGTAACCAAATTTTGGTGGTAAACCATTTGTGTGATTGATGCTCATGGATTTGCTTGGACTTGGACAAGCATCTTGTGATAAACATAATTATATAGCCTATTTTGTTTAAATGATATGACAAAAAATGTAAGCTAACTTTGTCGATAAATTTTGTCCTGGGGCTACTTTTTCCAAAAAGTTATTTGCTGCCCCGCCCTTGACAAATTTCTAGCTACGCGACCCACATTTCGAGTTTATGAACAGGAACAGGGAGGGGCCTATGGACATAATGGGCCTGTGGACATAATGGGCCTGTGGACATAATGGGCCAAAACCTGCTGACATAATAAGCCAAGCAGACATAATGGTCTGGAACAGTTTAGCGTGGTCTGTTTTTGCTACTACAGGATGTGAACCAGATTTGACTAGGCCCATTCCTGACTGGCGCAGCCAAGTTTGTATTGAATGTATGCTACTGTGTAATGAACAGATATTGTGCTCTTCCAAGTTGGGAAATATGGACATTGCGATTGTGATCACACAGCTTGTCAGGAAACTGCCATGTTGTTCGTATGACCAATTGTAGAACGCAGCCAATATTATAATGGGTCTCCATGTTGGGTGAGACACTAATTGGTAGTTGGGCATTTGCAACATAATTTGATCAGAATTCAGAGTTTTACGGGCATAAAAACACATTTCCCCAAGGAAAATTTTGGTTGAATTGTTTTGTGGATTAATGACAGACATATAAAGGTATCTGAGCAAAAATTTGGTTATTAACTACAATGTCTGGGTTTGGCTATTTTCGTGTCAATTTTTACTGGACTTTTATCCCAAAATGGACTCCCTCTCTAAGTCCAATGCGGGAAGGGTTGGGCATTCAGGGCAAAAGTTTCTTTCCTAAATTGTTTATTTCTAAAAACATATTATCTTTGATGACAGATATTTGCCATGCATACAGGGAGATGAGGCTATGCACCTTTGTAGATAGGCTAATCACAAATATAGAATAAAATAGGTGCTTATACCAGTTCGCTTCAGAGGCCGTGTATACACGCAATTTTTTTTTGTACAGCGGATCGGAGAGCGTCTAAACACGCATTCCGATTTTTGTGTGTGTCACCGGGAGACTTGTCAACACGCCACACGTGGCGTGCCGTCGTGGCAGCTGACGTGTATACACGCAATCGTTTCTCAGAGTCCATGGGGTCACGGTTCGGTGGCCCCGGACATAATGCACTGCAAATACTGAACGAGTTCACTCTTTGTTGATTTTTGCCTAATCCCTTTATCCAAGACCTGTTCCTTTGACGTACCAGCCAAGAATTTGTAAAGACGGATTTATATCCATTGTTTATGAGGCATTCGATCTCTCTCCAGGTATGCCGTCTTTTCGACCGGGCGCTGGTCGCTAATATGCCGTTGCGTTCCGAGCTTGCCAATGGTCTAATTGTGCTGAACAAACACAACCGTAACTAAAAAACTAGCCATTTAATTCTCGAAATGTCAATGAGTAAAGGTGTTTATTTGGTTGTGCGAACTTAGTTTCATTGACAACAAAAATTATTAATGGCTAGAAAATTTTTCAGATTTTTCACTGAAAATAAACCCGCACGGGGGACTGGAAAAAAATAAATATTCCCGACGTCAACTGGTTAAGAAATGCTTTCAGAATAATTGAGTACATGATGTGTCTTACCTTCAGCATAGCTCCATTCTGGAATATATGCTGTTCATCACACACAACACAGAATTCACTCAGGGTTGGTATTCTATTACGTAGGTAGGTGAAGAGTTGGTACATGAAGCCATGTTCAAGAGATGGTAATACTTTGGCATTCTTGCCATTCTAAAAGTAAACAAGATACAACATGTTGCAAGTTATTTTGATAAACCAATCCAAAAGCACTGATTGCTATTAGCCTTATTTGTTAATACTAATTTTGTGCACATTGTCTTGGCAGCTGTGCAGTGTGCACAGATACAGTGTCCGTGGTATCATTACTAAACCTGGAGTGCCATGGTCGAGCGGTTTAGTGCATCAGATTTGTGTTCTGATGGCTGAGTCGTCAGAATGTGGGTTCGAATCCCAGCCGCGACCGGGGTACTTGAGCAAGACACTTTACCATAATTGCTTCTATCTACCCAGGGGTAAATGGGTACCTGTGAGGGCAGAGTTGGTTGTTGTGTTTGATTAGTCCTATATGCGCTGTAATGGCAGCAAATGAGCTGTATATTCCCCAGGGAGCTGAGATGGTTTCAGGAATGATTTATGCGCCTGATGAGCAGGGGTAATAATATAATGCCCGCTGAGCACCAGTTTGGTGGATACGTGCGCTATATACATTGTTAAGTCCACATTATTATTATTAAACCTAAGATATTTAAAGAGAATTAAGACATTTAAAGTTGGCAAAGGTACTAATCATCCAGACAAATGATTCCATCTGAAGTACTCTCATGTCAAAACAAACAAAATATGGACAATGAAAAAAAGAAGTTGCAGATTGGCAACTTTTTGCTCCATGTGTTTTCTGTACAAAACTAAGAATAGCCAGAAGCAAACATTACTAATGTTTTACATTCCCTTTTAAACAACTTCAAATGCTGTTCAATGACCTAAAAATCAGGTCAAAACAATGTTTGTACACGTATGCATAAGTTTCATCTACAACTTTATATTGTAAAGGGAAGGTACACCATTGGTAATGTTGATTCAAGAAATACATCATACAACCAACCTATGAAAGTTGCAGCTTATTAAGTAGTGTTGATACCGAGAAAACAATCAAAATGCATTCAGATTTATTGTATTTGTTCCAACTTAGGAATGGAAATTATTACACAGTGACAGTATCTCAGACAAATTCACATTACAATTCAAAATAGTTGTTAGTTTTCAATTACCAATTCTATACCTTAGCTTTAAACTGATTCTAAGGTCACTGCCATACTGGCCTTTGATGTGTGTAAAAATCCAATATTTCTATGTATTCATGTGACATACATGTACAATGTACAATACTCAAAGTATTTTATGTGTTGAAGAAATGTTGTACATACTTGAGTGGCAGCTGGAATGAGATGTAGATCTTCTGTACCAGGAGGTGTAACAGGCTGGCCATTGACCGATGAACTCCGCTGCCATGGAAACAACCTTTTGCTACATTTCTTCTGACTACTCTCAGTTACTGAATTAGTACAACTACAACAAAATGAAAATAAATAGTTGATTATACCATAAACACTCTCACTAACAATTTGTATAAAAGATGTTGCGGCCGAGCGGTCTAGCTTACCGGACTCAAGTTCTGGTGTTAGCAGCAGAATGTGGGTTGGAATCACGGCCGTGACACTTGTGTCCTTGAGCAAGACACTTAACCATAATTGCTTCTCTCTACCCAGGGGTTAAATGGGTACCTGTGAGGGCAGAATTGGTTGATTAGCCCTATATGCGCTGTCATGGCAGCAATTGAGCTGTATACTCCCCAGGGAGCTCAAATGGTTTCAGGAATGATTTATGAGCCTTATGAGCCTTATGAGCCTTATGAGCAGGGGTAATAATATAATGTGCCTTGAGCACCACTCAGTTGGTGGATACGTGCGCTATATAAGTCCACACATTATTATTATTATTATCTCATATTAATAGGAACACCTGCTAGTCAGATACGCATACTCAACAATAAACCTATGGTATCATTCATATACATGTATAGTGTACAGGGAACTATCCCATCATGCATGTTAACAAGTCTATTAGCTACATGAAGTGTACCAGTTGTGTACTAACCTAGTCCACTGCATAGTACTCCAAGAACAATGGATTTGGGCCATTCAAGACGTACTGTTGCACAAACTGACACGCAAGGTCTCAAACAGAAGCAGTGCAGTCTGGGAGACTACCCGGCATGTGAAAGAACTTTTTCTCGCATGCAGCTTAGCGTTTATCGCATTTGCCACACAGCTGATGGTTCACCCATGTCTAGTTTAAGATTGCATCTAGTTCTAGGAACTAGCTTCCTGCGTCAAGTGGCTAGTCCCATGATGCCTTACGGCAGGCTGGGCCATGGTCGTTGTGTGTGCATGCATTTGGAGTATAATGCCGTGGTATGGATGAAAGTAGGCATGCACAGTTCATGTAGGTGATTAATTGACTTCTGATGTTACTCATTGGGTAAGGTTATATAGCCAGAATTAATACAGCATGCATATAACTATTATGTACTATGTGTTTGTTTGATAAAAGTACACGAGTATACATATACACCATGTACGTGTACATTTATGATGTGATCCTTGTCAATGTACAGTTAGCCATTGATTACAAGCAAGCGGCAAAGATATGAAGCAAGAGGGTAATGGTGAGGATTGAGTACAACTTAAAAATGCTACTCACGTTAAGATGATATATCTTATATGTAGCTGATCTTTACAAATGAAGAATAACATTATAACGAGCGGTCTAGCTTACCGGACTCAAGTTCTGGTGTTAGCAGCAGAATGTGGGTTCGAATCCCGGCCGTGACACTTGTGTCCTTGAGCAAGACACTTAACCATAATTGCTTCTCTCCACCCAGGGGTTAAAATGGGTACCTGTGAGGGCAGAGTTGGTTGATTAGCCCTATATGCGCTGTAATGGCAGCAATTGAGCTGTATACTCCCCAGGGAGCTGAGATGGTTTCAGGAATGATTTATGAGCCTTATGAGCAGGGGTAATGATATAATGTGCCTTGAGCACCACTTAGTTGGTGGATACGTGCGCTATATAAGTCCACACATTATTATTATTATTATTATTCTTCAGATGTATTGCCCGTTTGCTATTTTATCGGCAAGTTCGCTTATTTCATCAGAACATTGCCGTTTGGCTTGAGGAAAGGAAAACAAATGCTCAATATAATCATGAGAAGCATGATTTTACTTCCATACAGATACAATGTATATATACAAAAACCAATTTGTGAAAGTTTCAGTGCATTTTGTAAGCTTTTTGAAAGTTTGATATAACAAGTCCTGTTCTCTAATGCTATGGTCCTACAGGAATATTTCGATCTTTCTGTCGAAATATATTTCAATTCTTGGTTTTTTTGTTATTTTTAATAATTTCGTCAAAATCTCGTATAAATATCGACAAAATATCTTTTTTCTGTGAGAAATATTTGTTTGTTGTATTTTCTCGACAATTTCGATCCATTTTCTATTTTATTGCGACGACTTTCGACTGTTTAGATCATTTCGACTGGCATTTCGACAAATTTCGACTGTTTAGACTGTTTAGATTGATTTCGATTTTTTTTCGATTAATTTTCGATTTTTAAAAAAAATTTGGACAAATGTTTCGATTTATTTCGACTGTTAAGATTGTTTAGACTATTTAGACAGTTTAGATTTATTTCGACTGTTTTTCGAACTTTTAGACTGTTAAGACTATTTCGATTTCATTTTCAACAGTTTCGATAAAATTTTGAAAAAATTTCGATAAATTTGATCGAAACTTCTTCGAAAAATATTGGTCAGGTTTAATAATTTTCGATTAATGATTTTTTTTTTTCGACAAATCTCGACAAATATCGAGAGTTTCGATTTTTTTAGACTCTTTAGACTATTTCAACTTTTCTCGAAAATTTTTTGTAAAAAATCAAAAATCTTGACGAAACACGATCGAGAGAGTCGAAATCTCTGTGGGACCATAGCATTAAAGATGAAAGGATTTCAAACAAAATCATTTCTCAGAATGATTGATAATTGAACCAAATCTACACAATAATAGTTGGTTAATTTGATAATTTGGTAACAACCAAACTTGTATCTTCTCTTTTAACCCTCCTACAATCAGTGCAATTTTTAAAACAACCCATTCAGGCCACTCCAAGCCATTAGCTGTTGCTAGTGGCCTCCTGTGGTTACCCTTCTGTGCACTGTCACACCATTCTTCCTCCATGGTCACACCACTGAGATTGCAGGGTAAAGTGGTCTCTCATTGATACAATGTAGGCCGTACTAATATGTTCAAACATTTACAGTGGCCTTGGGTGGCACACAGTTGATTTTGTAAGATTACTTGGAAAGGACCACAGACTTGTATGTACTAAAGATTGGTGAAGAACATATTGAACATTTAGTGGATCGGAGTGGCCTCCATGTGTAGTAAGGTTAATAATATCATCATGATCTTACACCAAGTATCAAGTTGTATGTCAAACATTGACTTATATGTTGATTTAAATTACCAATAGTGTATAGTGGCTAAAGATCTTCAAGTGGCTATCCTGACTGACAACATTTGTATAATACATATCATGTCAACTATTTAAGCTGTGGTTTCATCTGTTGACTTGTGGTTATGAAGGCAGGATAAGCAGGAGAGGCAAGAGAGGATCATGGAGACATGAGAATGTACATGCAGCGTTGCAATAGGACAGGATTATTAAGCACTCACAGTTCTGGCTGGGTGACTAGGAGACTAGCGGCTTCTTCAACCTTCCCTTGTGACATTCTTAGTGCACTGCATGCATCATCAACCCCAAATCCTAAGTCTACAAGCTTAGCCACACTTTGGTCTTCTACTGAGAGTGTCCTATGCAGGGAGTATTAACAAATCATTCAGGATTGCTCCAGCCCATTAGTAATAGGACTGGAGATGAATCTTACTCATGAATGTATGTAGTTACTACTAATCGTCATTGTTTTGAACTTATTTTAGCATTCATAACTTTTTGTATCCACTTAAAAGGACTGTACAACATTGGTAATGTTGGCAAAACTGCTAATGATTATGCTTTGAATCAAGATACATACATGTATATGTATACATTGAACAAAAATGTCAAATTTTCAGATTTTTTTTATTGACGTGAAAATGCATTCAGATTTGATGTATTGATTCTAAGGTGGAATTAAAGAAAGATAAGTAAGACTAATTGCGGTGACACCATGTGGAATCTCAATTGAGTAGTAATTAGTTCTGAAAAGAACTGGAGGTACAACTCGACGTTTCAATCAGTATGCTCTGATCGTCCTCAGGAGGACGATCAGAGCAATACTGATCGAAACGTCGAGTTGTACCTCCAGTTCTTTTCAGAACTAATTACTACTCAATTGAGATTCCACATGGTGTCACTGCAATTAGTCTTACTTATCATCCTCATCCTCACCATGCAAAGTTTTACCTATTAAAGAAAGAGTTATCTTTAGGATTATCTTATTTGAAATTATTTCACTTTTCTTAAAAATGACATCACCTCAGACAACATTATTTCTAGGGAAGGTACATGTACCATCAAGAGCTTTACACAAAATAAGTTTTATTTAATTTGTTTATTTTTTTCTTATCAATTCCTGATCTTTTAAGTCATATATTTCTGTGGTCAAATTATACATGTACATGTATGTCTTAATCAGAGATGATTTGACATACAGAGGGTGTTTTCTTGTTTCAATGCAATATTGGTGTGTAGAGAATAAAGCTTATGAATTTGATGTGCACACATGTGATTGCTCTAGATATCATTATTTGTCAAAATAAGAGATGTTCACATACATGTGCATGTATATCCTTCTACTTAGATGACACCTTCATATACAAACCAGCACAGTGACCACTTGATCACTTTAGGCATACATGTATGACATAAAACACAATAAAGGGGGCCACTTTCCTACCGTCACGTTAGCAGTTTTTCTAATGGTTGTAATTTTTTTTTTTAATATCTGAAACCACCCAAAAAGAATTTCAACATTTGAATAGACATGCATGCTTACCCTAAAGATAATTTGAGTTGATTATTGCTATTATTTTTTTAATTAGCCTAAAATTTCCATCAACAAATGGACGGAAAAGTGAGGTAACTTTTTCCGTCCAATTTTTATGGAAATTTGAGGGTAAAAAAATAAATTACAAAATTACAAAATAAAATAAATCAACTCAAATTACATGTAGTTCTAGTATAAGCCTGCATGTCCATTCACATGTTGAAACACTTTTTGGTCGGTTTCAGGTACTTAAAAATAAATAACAACCATTGGAAAAACTGCTAACGTGACGGATCCAAAGTGGCCCCCTTTATTGTGTTTTATGTCATATACACATACATGTAGAGGGAAATGACTGGATATCCAAAGTAACAAGAGTTTGATTGGCTAGGGCCAAATATCAATCAGTACAATACAATGCTAAAGACTTGCACAAGATTATTTAATTAGTTGGGCATGGAAGAGACGAGCATCTATATCATTTACAAATAATAACAAAATGTTTGTTAAATAAATAGCTGTTAAGCATGATAATTAGTTCAAACAAAATCATGAAATAGACATAAATAAGGATATAGCATGTCTCATTGAGAACAAAAATAAAAAATAAATAAAAATAATAATTGCTTGGCTATATTTTCCTCAGTGACATCCTAATTAGTCCCTAGCTATTTTTGCTAAGAAACTTCCTGAATCCACCACAATCCAATACCATGCACATTAGGCCCCCAATTGAATGGGAACACCAAGCTCCATGCAAACTATCAATGGCTTGGCTACACAGCACTGAATGCATCCAAATACAACAAACCCTGCCATTTGCCTTTGATGGGATTGGGGTTGTTAGGATTACAGATGTCAACTTCGTGTGAATTACTGAATTCAAAATATATATATAATCTAATTGTTTTTCCCTAGACAAAAGGAAGTACATTACTTTTAAATAAGTCATTCCAAAACAATTAAAGGGACAATATTGTCACGATCACAGTAGACTTTCAACAGGGCATGGAATCGGTGTCCTAGTTCAAGATGAACACACTGTGACTAAAAATTACTGGCTCATTTATGCAGCAGCAATGGTAATATGACCTTATCATGTGGGGTATTATCCACAGTCACTCAGTGATCTAAAACTAGCACTCTGATTCTTATTTATGTACTGAGCAGGCTATCCCAGCCAAATATGTCAGGCAAATCCTCATGTAGACACTGTTACCAAACATGGATGCACTTGAGTGCACATTTATCATCATGCTACAACCACAAAATGTCTTGATAGGGGCCCGATATGATTTTCAAATGATGGACTTACCTTGCTGGTGACCTATTTGGTGATGGGGTTGCTTTCTTAAGCTGTGATTGCACTTTTTCATTGTTAAGGGGTTTCCACTGATTTATTAGCATACTTTCTGCAATCCTATATTGGATAAGAGATTAAAATGTAGAGATAAGTTGTTTTTTAGTGTTTTCATAGGTGACTGTCTGACTGGCAAACATAGTTTGAGGTATCATTATAAGACTGTTGACCCATGGTGTAGTAAAAACCATTACCACTCTGTGATCTCTAAATCCTTTTTACTATTTTAAGACCAGGAAGAGATTCATTCAATTGTTTTTATACGTTAGGCAAATAAATTGCTTGTGTTTGTCAATGCTTATTTTGAATTCTGATTAGCAAATTGTGAATTTTAGCATTTAGCTAAGCAATACAAGCGATATTATTCACTGAAGACTGACCCCTATAGAAAATAGAACGATCCAAGAATGACCTTGACCTTGGGAGGATAGTAACCATTATTATTATTGAGTAACCTTGAATTCTCAAGGATAATTAATAGTACACATTAACAAACAAGAGTTGTGGCTGTGTGTCCTGCATTTAATTAAGAATTACAAAATGCATGTGCTCATGATTTATTGCATGTCTATATAAAATAACCACTGATCAGGGATGAGTCTGGCAGATAGACAAAAACCACTGAAGATGTTCTGGGAGTCTGGAAAGTGTCAATCATTTCAGAAACCTATATGTGCATATCAAAATCATTGAATTCAGCTAATTCAATAAAAAAGACTCAACCCTGACTGACTAACATGATTGTGAATTAACTTTGCTGAAAGATTTTGCTGAAAATAACAAATAATAAACCAGGAAATGGTGAGTTTCAGGATATAGATTATCAGTTTGCTTAATTAGGAATGCACATCTTGTGTAGTAAAGTATACATTTGTGCTTGTGTTTACTCATGATACAAATATATGAAAGTAGATGTAGTTTGTGTCAACCTGTATGCCTGGCCACGTGGATATTTGTAGACAATAACTTGTTTCATTTTCTATGTACATGTACATGGAATAAATCATAGTTTCAATTTCAGTTCAGTTTGTTTATTCATAATGAAATAAACCCACATGAAATTCATTTTTGTAGTTACAAAATGTCACATGAAAAAAATTTTTTTTTTAAACATATACTTTTTCCTTCTAGTCTTCTTGTTGTTGTTGAAATGTTGTTGTTGAGCAAGTTTATTTTGTTGAATAAAAGAGAGAATATCTTACTTTCGGAGCTGGCTACAGATACCAGAGTGGCCACTCTTAGAAGGCTGGAATACTTCAACTTTTGGTATATCTAAAAAAAAAATGGAACAGAAAATTGGAAAAGAAAAAAAATATTATTACGCTTGTTACTCTGTATATCAAAATGGATCAATCAAAACAAAGTCCTAACTTTCTTTTCTAAGGAAGGTTTGTGGTAGCATTATATATATATATTTTTCTCTAATGAGTTGTTAAAAAATGGTTCTGAAAAGAATCCACGCTTTAACCAACTCAATGCTTCGATCAGGATCATCTTCAGGAGATGACCAGAGAATACTGATTGAAATGTCAAGCTGTCTCATTAGAATACCTACATGGTGCTACAGCAACATTTTCTTATATTGTATTTCTACCATGCAAATCTTCAAATCTTATAAATTTCTTGTTTTATTACTTCCATTAAAATGCCTTTTTTATTCTCATAAAACAAAATATCATCAATGACACACAAAATAAACAGAGAGGCAATAGAAGAAAATACCCAACCTGAAATACATGTAGTACCCAACCTCTATTTATAGGCCCTTATGTTTTTCTTAGGATCCACATTCTGAGGGACTGGGGTGGGGGGAGGGGTATCCAGGCAGGGGAAATATCTCCCCTAGTTACATCACATGTTTTCAAAGGTTAAACTTATTCAAGAACTTTAAGAAAATGTGTTCAAAAAGAACTCACTTGCATCTAAGTATTTGGTGATTGAACAATGTAGTCTGACTACAATTGGCTCATGTCTGTTGATGCACCATGCCTTGCTGATTTCATCCTATAAGTAATGGACATTTGTATTCATATATATTTTAATCAACAATAAATTAACCTCAAATTTCCACTTAAAACAGGCACTCCAAAACACAACATACAAAACCAAAATTAAAGCCATTATACACTATTGGTAAAATAGCTTTATGTTGGTAAAACTGCTTTTAAATATATCCTTACTTACTTTGTATCAAGCTATACATTAGCCCTCCTACAATCAGTGCAATTTTTGAAACAACCCATTTAGGCCACTCCAAACCATTAGCTGTTGCCAGTGGCCTCCTATGGTTACCCTTCTGTGCACTGTCACACCACTGAGATTGCAGAGTAAAGTGGTCTCCCATCGATACATTGCAGGCCATACTAATATGTTCAAACAATTACAGTGGCCTTGGGTGGCACACAGTTGATTTTGTAAGATTACTTGGAAAGGACAGCAGGCTTGTACATGTATGTACTGAAGGTTGCTTAAGAACAGAATTTAGTGGATCGGAGTGGCCTCCATGTGTAGGAGGGTTAACCAACTAACCTGTGTAAGTTTTAGCTTATTACGTTACGCCGTTGACGAGAAAAAGGTGAAAATGCATATATTTCAAAATAGTATTGCACCAAGTAGGTTTTTTATGTAATGCATTTCTTTTGTTGTTGACATTACCAATTAACAAAACAAACCCCAAGTTTAGGCTGTGCCGGATACACGTCCAAAACTTTCATTACCCGGTTCCATTTTTCGGTTCAAATTACCTGCTTGTTAAAATTCTGACTGAACATTTAAGTCTGATTTTTTAAAAGAAAACTCGGATAAAGGCTTCAGGAGTAACATTTGCCGACAGCCTTTAAAAGACTTGTCTGCTTGTGTTTGATGTATCTAGTTTGTTTTGAGTTGACTGCCATTGTGCCCGTATCATGAGTTGGTATTTGTGCCTATATTGTTTGCAGTTATTGGATTAGTGCGAGTGTGTGACACATGATTTCTTTTTGTATGTGTGGGGAATGGGGATGCTATGAGTTGTTTTTAATAATACAGAGGCAGGAAATTATTACAGTAAGTCCACATTTATTGTGACTCTAATAAAACAAAAGAAACTTGTGTTCATATTGGTTATTTTATACATTCAGGAGTTTTACAAAATTGTTTACGGGTACCCGGGTATCCAAAGATTTACAATTTCAGGTATCCGGTTCCTGAAATAACCGACAACGCACAACCTTACAAGATACACAAAAAACTCAAATAAACAAAGTCATGATTTTCAATGGGGAAATAGATGCATCAAATACTATTCATGTGCTAAAGCTAAGGTCACTAAGGACATAATAATAAAGGAAAGTCACAGAATGAAGGAAGTGATCCTTGACTGACCATATACAGCCTTGTTTTCAATGTATTGCTTGAATCAACCTAGACAATGTGTATTGGTTTATATGCAGCTATAGCCAACAATATATTCAGCATTCAAATTAAAAGCATACATGTACACTTCATAGTCCATTCATGTAAATACATGTATATTACAAACATTACTTATGCTAAAGAGAAATATTTTGTGTTTAGATGAATGTACATACACACACTGTTTCAAAGAATAATATGTTCAATTTACAAGTAAGTCACTTCCTAAATCCTATCATTTTTGATTTAACCAATAAGGCATATTGACTCAATTTACTTGGATTCTTTCTAATTATGCTTCTGAGAATAATATGTGTTGCCATGTATTGCCATGTACGCTTACAACATAAGTACTGGTACATTATAACACATAGTTTTGTTTTGAGTTCATAAAGGTGTATTTATGCAATGCCATGTAATGCAATGAAGTGTTATGCTCACTCCACATTCACATGATCATTTCCTCAATTCAGAAAGTAAGTTCCTATTGCATATCAAAGGATAACTTGTTTTCTATCAAAATAAATGTATTTTTTAGTGTTTGACAAGGTCAACATACATGTACATGGACCTTGATATCAAGTACAGTATATGTACTCATTTCACCTTAAGTTTATTTTATCTCTGTCTCACTGGCAAAATCACAGTGCAATTCAATATTCAATTGATTTTGTAATTATGAAAAAGAATGGTATTTAAATACACACATAAGAATATCAAATGCACCAACCATTGGAAATAAGGTGGAAATAAAATATGAAATACGTATACATTACATGATGATGTTCATGTGTAATTAGGCACACCAACATACCTCAAGAAATGATACATCAATGTTTAGCTCTACATCTATATCTCTCAGTTCAGCAAATATTCTGTGGGAAAGTAACAATGGAATTCATAAGTAAATCAACAAAACTTGCTGTAAATTTCCTACAAGGAAGTATGAAAACATTAATAAAATCACATTTCATACAATGTAATCTACATTGTACAATACGTGTATGCACAACACTGTACGTATCAATGGTACTGTATTTGTGGCCACTGTGGCAGTAGTAATCACAATCACTATAAATAAATCTGTGTATATTCATCAACATACACATTCTGTACAGTGTAGATGTACATAATGTGTACACACTGATATTTTAAAATCAGCTTGTACATGTATGTGCTGAATTGGATTTAATTTCAAAACACTTTGGCAAATACTTAGGGAAAAAAACAAAGACTCTCTATTTCTTATGTTTCTGATATTTGTAAGACTATCAAAATAATTCACAAATACTATTTGTTGCTATTTTCCCAGAATTTGTTCTAAGGTGTACAGTGATATATTTTCCTTACAAGTTGAGAGATCATGAGAAGGAAGAGGGAAGGGTGTCAGTTGGGAGATGGTCATGGGTTATATTCCCTTCCATTCCTACTCCACCCCACCTCACCCTACCCCAGAAGTAAAAACACATTAAACCTACTAATCGTTCACGTTATGGAATTGAAATTAGTATCTTTGGATAGCTCTGAAATTCAGTAATTTTGGACATGTGAACAATTACATGGTTACCTTTGACCCTAGTTACCACATTTAGTGTCCTTCATCCCTTAAAAACTATTGTTGCCCACACTTTTGTTGACTAAAATAAATGAAGGAATTGAGACAATTTCTCTAGATGTACTCTCTTTATACTCTCTACATACATTGGTGTACAGTACATATCAGTCTACACTTTATGTGTATTACTTAAAGGTTTGCTGAAATATGTTTCATATCTTACAATGTTGGTAGGCTTGTCAGTTTTATAAATCAAAACATATTATGCCTTAATATTAAATGAACAGGCTCTAGAAAAACAGCCAGAGAACAATCATACATGTATGACATCATCTACAGAATTGTCAGTGATAGGTGGCTACATTTACTCAGATAGTGTTATCCAAGAATAAAATGTGCTAGTGAGTGCATTACATGTATGTACAATTGTACATGCTGACACTTATGTTACCATATTTACATCACACTTACATAATGTGTACTTAAGTTTTAATAACCACTCTGTGTTCACACATGATGCTCATGACCTTAGGCTGTTAATGACAAATATGACAATCACTGTTTCTTTTTTCAGGGAAAGTAAAATAAAAAAAATTCCAATTAAGAACACATTTTAGATCAACACCCAATTTATCAATCTACCAAAAGAATATTTATATTTCAGCAAACCTTTAAGCACAAACATGAGTTTATTTCAACATTTCATGACCTTGGAACCTCTTGACCCAGGAAGAACAAATTTGGTGGAGAGGGTTTTTTCGTAAGGTGTATGATTCCAGATACATGTAGGGCATAGGTTCAAGCATTGTGTGCATTTGTATGCAAACTGCACAGTGCTATTGTACATAATCTATGCTTGAAGTGTCTTTAAAAATATAAACTGCATTTCACTCATGGTAAAACCATCCCCTTATATTATGCTTCATACATTACGTCTGTGGAAAGGTAAAATCAAAACAATTGTTTATCAGCCAACGCAAAAATTTCATCTATACACATCTTTGTAACCGCTGCTACATGTATATAGGATCGTCATTGGGCAAGATCGGTGTTCAAGAGATTAAGACATCTGCAGGTCTTGGGTTCGAATCCCGACCAAGTCGCCCCATGGATTTTTTCAGACACTCGGAAAGCACCGAGTATACAGTGCTTCATACTGTACATGACACGTATGTCGGTGTAAGGGCAAAATCAAACCAATTATCCTCTCTCTGATCTCTGGAGCCTTCTAATTTCCCCTAAGTGTCACCGTGAGATGATAGCTTGACAACTATTTGTTGCAGTCAATGTTTGTATACTGCATGTACAGTGTACATGTGTTAACTGTCAACCACTAGATACAAAAGTGTGATGTATAATGTGTAGTACTTACCTTCTATTAATTGCATTAGATCCATAGTGTTTCCTAACCTGCTCCATGTCATGGGATAACAATGGATGGACACTACTGTCTTGTTCCTCATCTTCACAGTAATACTATAAAACATCAATAGTTTCAGTCAGATTACTCATCCAGCTCAACTGACGGTATAATTACTGTTTCAACATATTTTGATATTCAAGATATTGCTTCAACGTATTTTAGCATTTAGACTACATGTAACCGACAGTATTTATTCTTGTTGTGATAATTACACCAGATTAAGAGTAGATTAATTAACCCTACTACAATCAGTGCAATTTTTGAAACAACCCATTCGATCAGGCCATTCCAAGCCATTAGCTGTTGCCAGTGGCCTCCTATGGTTACCCTTCTGTGCACTGTCACACCACTGAGATTGCAGGGTAAGGTGGTCTCCCATTGATACATTGTAGGCCATACTAATATGTTCAAACATTTACAGTGGCCTTGGGTGGCACACAGTTGATTTTGTAAGATTACTTGGAAAGAACAGCAGGCTTGTACATGTATGTACTGAAGGTTGCTAAAGAACAGAATTTAGTGGTTGGGAGTGGCCTCCATGTGTAGGAGGGTTTTAAAGAAGAATATTTAATAGTAGCCGTACACAAATTATTGTTTACATGTATATTCAAAACAGACTTTTTGAAACTCAAGTTCACATTAAGTGTTTCATCAGAATAACTGTAAATAACATTTTGATGGCCAAGATACTTAATAGCTGCAGTAACTGTATCTCCTAGGTCTTGTCATTGGGTCAAATTAAACCTAGGAGCTACAGACTTTGACTTGGAAAGTTTGGGTGACCCTCAGGGGAATTTTGGCTCCTTTTCAATATCTCAAAAAATACGACAGTGTACCTTAATTAGAATTCCCTTTATGAAGAATGGACCAGTGATAGGTCAGCTATCTTTTGAATGTATCAACAACGATCAATACTGATAAAAATACTGAAATTTTGACTCTTTTGTAAGAGCAACTCACTGAGTAAATTAACGTTCCATGCCTTCATGCGGTAAAGTAAAATTAGATACATGTAGGTTCCAAAGACTGATGTGTTGCACCAAGTTGGCGACAGTCTGGAATCTATATGAAAGTACGTATACACCCTGAGGGTCACCCAAACTTTCTAACCTGTGAGATACAGTTACTGCAGCTAAGATCTTAATACATACATGTACATGTAACTTCTAAACAGTCATAATTTGTGCACACTTAATTGCATGTACTATTTCATCTTGTATTTCAGCAACATAATAATATCAAAGCCTGACATTTCAACATTTATCTTTATCAACGTTATTAAAACATTTTATATTCATTAATAGGCCTAGATCAAGTAAGAAACTATCCTGTGAATGACATCAGAGTAAGCTAATGCTATTTATTAATTACATAAGGAATGAAAGCAATACACCAGGGAAACCATTATCCACTTTATCAAGCAATCATGTCTTCCTGTATCTCCCAAAGGAAATAACAACTAATATACAGCTCATTGCTGTAACTACTGCCATGTCTAATTTACATTGGTTCTCTTGTGTTGTGAGTTAACTGGTGATTGAATATTTCAAAAGAAAAAGTTAAATGATACTTATTTGGCTATTATTTCTTATGGATCTAAAGCATTTAGAAGGTCAGTGGAACATGGAGACATAAAATCTAGAAAATTTAAGATTAGATTTATGTAAGCATTATGTATTGATATATACTGTATATTTGACTGCAACAACTGATGTTCATACTAGAATAATTTGTGTTTAAATCTCTATTTATTGTACATAGCTAAAGTAATGGTGGCATAAATATGTACAATGTACATATATGTACAACAAGAAGACATGAAGACATCATCATCACCAAACCCAATACTAGCATATTAAACCTTAAACAAATGTTGGCAATGTCACAGAGCATTTAGTATGTGATCATGTAACTTTTGAAAGAAATAAGACACCACAGATGGGAAAAGTACTTGAAAAGTATGATACTGGGACATTGAAACTTACCTCACCATCATCTAGTTCCATGTAATACGTATCATCATAATCGGTGTCATCTGTGTCACATGTACCATCTGTATATACTGATGAAGGGGAACACTAAATACAGACAACCAATAGTTATTTGTACAATGCAGGATGTTTTATAATAATAATAATAATAATAATAATAATCATGTATATAGCGCTCTTACACAGGAAGGTACTGTACCACAGCGCTTTACAACATAGCATCAAATGACAAATTAAATACAATAAGCAAAATACAATTTACAACAAACTAGAATGGAATTTACGTGAGTACAGATGCGTTTTTAACTTTTTCTTAAACTCGTTAAGTGAAGTAGCATGACGGATATTGTGAGGAAGATTGTCCCTGGTTAACACTTAACAGTTAAAGGGAAGGTACAACATTGATAATATTGGCACAAGTACTTCTATGAGAATGCTTTCTCTCTTTGAATCAAACTAATCTGTGAAAGTTTCATTTTGTTGCATTATATCCATTTAATTAATGAGAAAATGGTGAAAAAGCTTCCAAATCAATTCTTTCTTAAATTTTAACTGGATTTTCTTCTTCATTTTTCTAAGAAAAAGGGCAGCACCTAAGAAAATACATTGTATATTTGTATGGAAGACTGATACATACCTGCCAACATGAAAGGGCAGAAATTCAGAATGAGTGAAGCGGGGGCTGTGAAATTATGTGCGCGAAGCGCACATGACGAGCGCGAAGCGCGAAGTCCCTCACGGCCGGGTTCCAGGGCCCGCTTTAGGACCCTGGAAGCTCAGGGGTTTTAGATGCTCTCTGGTGCAATCTGAGCCTTATTTTGGAACATATTTGCAAAAAATTTATGACCAATATTTCAGATATAATTTTGGTTGATTCAAGAGTCATGAGTCAATCATGAGTGACTCATGAATCTTGACTGCATAATGACAAATGAAGCACATGTTAGGTCTTTCTATGTTTGATATCTGAGCACCCCTGCAAAAAATAAATAAATAAATAAAAATAATAATGCTCTTACCTATTTTAGCATTACAATTTATGGGCTCCTAAGCTCTAAGGCCTGAAGAAGTGGCCTGCTTGGCTCTTCTGAGCAGCTCAGTTGAATGTTTGAATGCTATAAATCGGCCGATACGCTATAATTTATTCCACGGTGAAAAAAAAAAAACGCCACAAAATTTCCTTTGTTCAGTTCCAGAACTAATTGTGAACAATAATTTGTTGCCACCGAGTGATTTATTTCATCTTGTGGGAAGCTTTATTGATAAATTTTAATTGGCCGGCAACTTTGTTTCTTTTCACGAATGTGTTTGATGCGCCGCATTTGCAACTATGTGGCCTGCCGCGATCTATTTATGACATTCAACGTTAAACACATTGACACTGGTTCCCAGCCACACTGCTTAGGCAAAAACCAGATGAGCGGGGTACCCACGTCTTGGAAACCAGCCAAGAACTAGATCCCAGAGGTTAATGTCACCTGGTTTGGGAGTGTAAAACCACAACCGTCATTCATTGTCAACTGAACAATAGCCCCAACTCTTGTCTTGGCTCTAATCCCAAAATTGATACATTCAACATTCCACAGTCGGCAGACAGTTCTTTGATGTGAATTTGTGACCCAGAAATTGTGTCTTTTTGGTTGCCGGTTGTCTTGTTTCTTTTTCTTTTAAAATACTTTGAACAGACTGTAGCCAGGATAATTCGAAGGCGTCTTTACAGCTGGCCTATGTTTTTTTTAAAACTTCGCTGAGCTTTTTTTTTTATTTACGCAATAACTGTGGACTTGGAATATAGAGCTCTTACCTGCTGTCCAATAAAATACTTGATGAAACTATTTACCTGGGTGAAGCTTACACTGCAGGGTTTCGTTTGTAAGAACCATTTTATTTCTAGTTTTGTCAAGTTTAATTTAAAGTAGGCAAAAGTCAAGGCATACATTGTAATGTATTGTATAGAATTTTTTGGATCATATCTGGCTTTGAATTATTGATAAAAACAATTAACTTTACTCACACGTTTAAAGCGACAATTACTAACAACAATCCAATGTAAAGTGAATAAAACAACACATATCGCCGAACTGCATCGGTGACTGGATATTACCACCACAAAAATCAAGGCTTCCTATCCTGTGCATATTATAGCGATACGCGCGAGAGCGCTGCGACACCGATCTTGGAAACCGTGTGTGTGGGGCGCGATTATTTTTACCATACCACTAACCCGTCCAAGGCGTGTGTTAAGTCTATGGGCGCGATATTGAAAACAGGTCTTAACGTGAGACTAGTATATGGACGGTTTAGTGGTATGGTAAAAAGAACGCATGCGGGGCAGGCATTACATTTTACATTGATTAACGTGTGATAACTGAGCGCGTGCGTGCAAGCATGTACAATTTTACGTTACGATCAGTGTGTGGGTGCATGTTAACCTCTGCTCCAGCCTTTATTTTATATTAAGAATATCGGAAAATCGGAATTTAATGACACAAATTCGTAATGCGGAATCTACATTAAAAAATCGTAATAATTCCGCCAAAATCGGAATGGTTGGCAGGTATGCTGATACCACCATCAGCTTTACACATTAGTACAATGTAAGTTTGATATTAACATTCAACAAATTTGTTATATTTATGAAAATGAATCAACTTGAGGACAGAATAACAATGCAGACATTCATGGGTTGATTCATGGGTTGATTGTTAGTAAACTGTAAATGAATATAAACCAACTGTACTAAATCAGTTTCTTTCTTTGAAAATTTGATTTAAACTTCAAAAAAGTAGACAGAAAAGAAATCCAGATGTGTTATTCAGCTAGATGATTGGGAATGCAAAGACATAAAGACAAATTACACAGAGAATATTTACACTAATGACTATTAGAACAAAAATGATGCAAGAATCAGACTCAGCTTAAAATACAAACACAATTTATTTTATAACTTCCAAGAAATTAATGAGATTTTCTGGAATGAGACTAGGCATGAGACTAGACTTGCTATGGACAAAAGAATTGTAGGGCAAGAATGGGGAATGAAAAATATCTTAGTATCATTGAATGTTTCAAAGTTTCAAGAAATAGCATATAAATTAGCATTTTCCCTAATGGGAAGAGCTGTGATATCAACAACCACATTCAGGATGAATGTTTTCAATATGGTAGCAATAGAAGCTGTGAAATGATTAAGAACACCTGTTTGAGATCAGCACAGTAAAATCTGTAATATAATTATTAGTGTAGCTTCTTGTCATCATATTTCCTAATAATACCACTGATGCATACTGTCAAGTGGTTATGTAATCAGCACTTACTGTAAGACTTGTAGCTTTGCATGGTGAGGAGGATAAGTAAGACTAATTGCGGTGACACCATGTGAAATTCTCTATTGAGTAGTAATTAGTTCTGAAAAGAACTGGAGGTACAACTCGACGTTTCGATCAGTGTGCTCTGATCGTCCTCAGGAGAAGCACACATCAGAGCACACTGATCGAAACATCGAGTTGTACCTCCAGTTCTTTTCAGAACTAATTACTACTCAATTGAGAATTTCACATGGTGTCACCGCAATCAGTCTTACTCAGTACTTACTGGTGGTTGTTCATCATCAATAACCATATGATTATTGCTGTTCAGTATACTGGCATCACCTCCTCCTTTATCTTGAATGCTATTGATGTCTGGTAAGTACATATTCACAACTTTCCAATGTTCTGCAAGGAACAAATACAAACATTGGACATACATGTGTAATCTTACATGTACAGTAGTTATGTACAGGTGTATGTGACAATTTTAAGGATGCTTTGCAAGATTGTATTGGTCTCTCTCTTCACAATGTGTCAATGGATATTTGATATTTCAAGAAAATATACTCAAATTTACGCTTATTATGCCTGATTCATTCGCCATTAAATGTATACACACTTATTTATTAACATTAAGAAAAGGAATATATGACCCTGATCTAAAAATCTTGTAGATTTTGCCTTTTACCAAGTTGAATAGCATACATGTACTAGTATTAAATATTATATGTCACATCATGAAATGCCATTTTAAATTCTGAGACACTTTATTACTTTTTGTGAACACATCACTTCATAGTACACTTTTCATACACAGTGAATGGGTAAATCCCAAGGGATTATCTTGTGGTCCCATGATTAACTTGCCAAGGTATATTTAGTGCACAGAGATGCCACTGCGTTGGCTAAAAAAAACCTGAAATGTATTATCATTGTGACAAATAGCCGCGGAGCGAACGTCGCAAGCGTAACGTGTATCGACCGGGGTGCAGCTCATGAATGTTAGCCTTTCTAGGCCTTATGGAAGGCTCTCCTGTCAACTACTACACAGAATAAATGTTACGACCAGTTCCATTTATTTTTAACCTTCGCCTCAATTGTCTTCAAACTGTCCGTTCTTTGCAGAACCTTGAATTTTTCCATCTTTGAATTGTCCCGAAGAGAATGGCCTCACTCTTCCTCCATGCTTTGACAGAATTTACGAAAACCAAGTTTCAATGCGTATCGCTTCAGCATACATGAACATGTGTTAGACAACTCGTCCTGCCTAGTCTCAGATGGCCATGTGACAAGGACTTGGTTGGTACCCGGCGAGTAATGTAAGAGTATTTGATATGAAGACTGCGATCGAAAACCACCTACGCATGAAATCATAGACTTGATTTCAAGGCTGTGTGTGATAACTTCGCTTACCACTACAGCATACCATAGAGAAAGGACCGTGGTCCTTTCTCTATGAGCATACATACGAAGATGAACCAGGTTCATCGTACGCTCGTTACATACATACACGTACTCGGCAGGCGTTCGCGGGATAAGCCTCGAAATCAAGGCTACTGAAATTACTGCTGCGCTGCTGTCGTACGTCGAGCTCTAGCTCTCGAGACGCGACAAAAAAAATCCGTTTCCTTTTTTTTCCTCCGGTCTTTTTATGAATGGACGGCCGGAAAAAAAATGGATTTTGGGGAGATAACCGGAATTCCGGTTTAAACCGGAAAAGTGGCATCTCTGAGTGCACTTAAAAGTCGAACACTGTAAAACCTTACGTGTAGTACATGTAAGTAAATGTACACTGCTCAAAATAAAAAGGACTCAAAAGTATTTCTTGGTCCATTTTGTCCATGTGAGGACACAAAAGCACTAAAGTAAAGTACTAAAGGTTACTTTGCAACATTTTAAACACTTTTCACGTGTTGTGCATGTCTAATGACGGTTTAAACTGGCAGATCATGTGATAAGGCATGAAAATGCAGATAACAGGTTGGGAGATGTTTTCATTCTAATGGATGACAACGCCCGTCCTCATAGAGCAAGAATCATAACAGCGTTCCTTACAGATAACCATATTCAGCATCTGGAATGGCCTGCCATTTCACCAGACCTTAACCCTATTTGGGCAATTCTCAGTTACAGAGTCAGAAGTCACAACCCTCCTGTAAGGAACGTTGCCAACCTGACAGCAGCTCTACAGGATGAGTGGAACAACCTCGACCAAGTTGTGCCATGAGAAGTTCATGTCATTTTCACAGCATTTTCACGGCGAAGGAATCCCAAGAGTATTTCATGGCATTTTCACGGTGTTCTGTCGTCGTGAAATTGCCATGAACTATTTATTTCACGGTAAAACGGATTTTCAGGGCATTTTCAGGGTAAAGTTAAATAGTGTGTAACCCCTTGCTTGTTTGCAATTGAGCACAACATAGATTATTATGCATCTCATGGATAATTTCACTTGAGTCAGAGTTTTTAGCTTAACTAACCCTTTGCTAGTTTGCACTTGAACAGAACATGGATCATGGATGTCACTTGAATTACTAGCTTTATTTACTCTTTGCTATTTACAATTGAACACAACATGGATTATAATGTATCTCATGGATAGTGTCACTTGAGTTAGTAGCTTACCCTTTGCTAGTTTGCTAAACACAACAGGTATTCTCTCATTGATGATGTCAGGTGAGTTTGGATAACGCAGACATGTCAGTGCACTATTATCTACAATTGAAAAACCAAAAGGACTAGTTGATTGCAGAATACTGATAATCCGTACATTAGTTGTTGCATGTTATACAACACAATACTATGACCACAAGGGAAGCAGGTACTGTCAAATCAGTTACGAAACATCTAATTTTATGAGGTCAAAATGTTCTTTTGGCATGTCTACCTGGAATGATGATCATTCCTTCAGCTGTAATTATCCCATATTATACATGTTGGTACTGTGTATATCTAGTTGAACAATACACTGTGTCTGCTGCACAGCTTTCACTTCACGGTAAAAGCACACATCAGTTAAACTTTTGGATTAATTTTGTACATTGTGTTTTCCAAGGGCATGGAAAAAGAATAATTAAATGTGAATAAGTTAATTTATCACGCAGCATTATTTCTAGTCAAATAATGACACCTAATGTATGGACTCTTCAACAATGCTTTGAATAATTATTTTTCAAAGAATCTCAATTGATAGTAAATAACGTCCATTTTACAAGGATAATACATGTAAAAGTGAACTGATTCAAAACTAAAATGTTGATAATCACTGAAAAACACATGCAGACAAACCTGGGTAGTCTTCTGTGGTACTGAAAGTATAAGCTGTCAGCTCCCCACTCAAGTCAAGAACAAAGCTGAAGGATGATTCAACATTTTGAAAATCTGAAAGGGAAATAAAGAGAATGGATTTCTTGGAATAGATTGGATAATCTTACAGACACGAGATCTTTATACATGTAAATTGCATTTGATTACACTGTAATGTCATGACTCTAAGACAAATGTTTATATGACTTACAAAAAGCCAATTTTGAGCATCAATTTCTTCCATTTGAAGCATAACAATTTTCCTTCATTTGTATGTGAAAAAGGCTTCAAAGGAACAAAAAATTCATAAACCATGAATTTCACATTGGAAATAAACTGTGTTTAAATTGACACTGCTATACATATACATGTACGTACACACATTTGTATGTCCATAAATCTTTCTATACAATACATGTACATAGTATGTATACTCTATGTATACATGTATTATCTCCTTCCTGGTCTATACTGTAGTATTGTTCGATTGAGCATGCTGTCAACTTGTCACTATTTACCAAGGCACTACGTGTCCATGGCGACCATTTTAGATATATGAAGAAATTGTCCAAATTCAAAAACTTAAGAATTTTTAAAGATGGAAAAACCTAAGCTTTCATATGGTTACAAACTTGTCAGTACAGCTTGAAAACTTGTCAGTCTATTCCTGGACATAAAAACGGTTACATTTGCTCTTCCCAGTCTATGTACATGTACATGTACATGTACATGTACAGGTATTATTCCATTAACCCTAACAATCCCCATCCAGTCAAACTCCAACACCAGGTTTTGTTGGAATCTGTTAGGATGGGTACTGGACCCCTAAACTGATTGTCTTTTACACTGGGTTAGGCATACCTCCAGAATCACAGTCCAACAGTTTGTGTGTACAGTATGCCATATGGTGTTGGAATTTGCAAGGATGGGTATGGTTCCTAGTAAATTACACTAGGGAGTTAGGGTTAATCATGTTATCTTCTCTCAATTTCCTGATGGCTACATGTGAGGAGTTGTTCTTTTACAGGAACATTAGTTATTGTTTTAATTAACTGTTATACTTAAAGTTATCCTCTCTCCGCCGGGGATGCTTGGTGGTGCCCTTTTAAATTTCATTGACCCCACGCTCCTCACCACCTGCACAATATTCATCAGGTGAGGATGCCAAACTTTCTTCGTACATGTAGTTTTTAACTTTTATTTTAATAATTATAATGCAATAATATAAACCCATGCTTATTTTCATTGTATCCGCAAATATCCATAGATCCTTTTGATGTTGTTGATTTTAGGAACATCTTTGCCAAAAAGTGTACTTTTTACAGTTAGAAAACGTTTGTGGGTCATGAATTTGGGGTGAAGTTTTAGGAATGCAACACACGTGTGATGGTTAGCGTTGTTGGCTCTGTGTACATGGTAATGTACATATACGTACATGTATTTAAGTTAATGTACCGTTGTTATGGGTGTATGTGGCCGAGTGGTCTAGCTTACCGGACTCAAGTTCTGGTGTTAGCAGCAGAATGTGGGTTCGAATCCCGGCCGTGACACTTGTGTCCTTGAGCAAGACACTTAACCATAATTGCTTCTCTCCACCCAGGGGTTAAATGGGTACCTGTGAGGGCAGAGTTGGTTGATTAGCCCTATATGCGCTGTAATGGCAGCAATTGAGCTGTATACTCCCCAGGGAGCTGAGATGGTTTCAGGAATGATTTATGAGCCTTATGAGCCTTATGAGCAGGGGTAATAATATAATGCGCCTTGAACACCACTTAGTTGGTGGATACGTGCGCTATACAAGTCCACACATTATTATTATTTATTATTATGTGTGGCATTGGTTTTGCTGGACAACGGGAGAATGAGTGTGTATTTCTGTGTGAAGATTGTTTAAGTGAAGTTGGGCCCAACGACATATGTTGTGTGTCATATCCCGGTTGCCCAGTGCTGCTGTGCCATTGATACATTGGAGTGTCGTGGCCGAGCGGTCTAGCGCACCGAACTCAAGTTCTGGTGTTGCCAGCAGCAGGGTGTGGGTTCGAGCCCCGGTCGTGACACTTGTGTCCTTGAGCAAGGTACTTAACCATAATTGCTTCGTCCTTCGGATGGGACGTAAAGCCGTAGGCCCCGTGTGTTGTGTAATGCACGTAAAAAAGAATGCGCCTTGAGCACCACTTAGTTGGTGGATACATGTACATGCGCTATATAAGTCCACACATTATTATTATTATTTTTATTATTATTATTATCCCATGTAACTGAGCCTAGTGTTATTGAGATTTTATGTTGATATTAAGAGGTGAGACCCTTAGTATTGTTGTACCCATAAGGAGAAGTTTAATGACCCTTAATTGATATGCAAAGAGGAGCAGTATTTTCTTAAGGCAAATGATTTACCTGGAATTATGCAACACAAAGATGGATCATGTTGTACAACTTGGTGTACATGACTGTACATGACTGGTTCTAATGTATTTTTCTGTATTCCTCACCGCCTGCACAATCTTCATCAGATCAATTGTGCAGGTTAGGTCACAAATAAATCGTCTACATTTGGCGGGGAGATCAGAAAGAACCTGTGTGCATAACTCATTGAATTTCAAGTGACACGCTACATATGAGTCCCGGACCCAAACCCCCCTTACATATGTACAGTATCTATGAGCCATTTTGTGTCATGAAATTTTCCAAATTCAAAGGTGGTATGTTTTCAGAAAGGAGAGTTTCTAAGCTTTCCTATTGCAGCAAACTACATACATGTAGTTGGTATGATACATGTACATGAACTGTAGCTTTAAAAGTTTAAAATCTACAAATGTACATGTATTCCTGAACATCTAAATGGTTTCATTCAAACGTTTCTTCCCAGTCTACACTGTACATGTAATATTGTTCAATTAAGCATGCTGTTAACTTGCTCTCACTAAGTGTCTACATGTATATGACAGCCATTTTAGATTTCAAGAAATCGTCTACATTCAAAACTGGTGAGTTTTTTTTTAAGGGGGGGGGGGCTAGCTTTTAAAATCATTTCTATGAACCATACAAACTTATTTGTACAATGTATAACTTATCAATTAAAGTGACATGCAATACTGTTCACATTTGATTTTTTTGTGAGAGTACCACATGAGAGAGGGCATGAACAAGTAAAACGAAGAAACAATGCGCAGTTTTTTTAAATTGTTGTCTCCCTAATTTTGAACACACAAATCATTAAATTTCATCGCTTTTCTCTATGACAGACACCCCTATCAGTGTATTTAAGCCATTTTGTAAATTACAAATTCCATGCCCTAGACACAGAGCCCTGGTACCATTTCAAGAAATCCCCACCACTGAATCCTTCAAAGTTGAGACAAGTCGGTCAGTCAGAAGAGTTGGTTCAATGGACGAGGCAGTCAACAGACGAGGTAGTCAACAGACGAGGCAGACAAGGCAGTGAACAGAGGAGGCAGTGAACAGAGGAGGCAGTCAACAGAGGAGGCAGTCAACAGAGGAGGAAGTCAACAGAGGAGGCAGTCAACAGACGAGGCGGTCAACAGACGAGGCGGTCAACAGACGAGGCGGTCAACAGACGAGGCGGTCAACAGACGAGGCGGTCAACAGACGAGGCGGACAACAGACGAGGCGGACAACAGACGAGGCGGTCAACAGACGAGGCGGTCAACAGACAAGGCGGTCAACAGACGAGGCGGTCAACAGACGAGGCGGTCAACAGACGAGGCGATCAACAGACGAGGCGGTCAACAGACGAGGCGGTCAACAGACGAGGCGGTCAACAGACGAGGCGGTCAACAGACGAGGCGGTCAACAGACGAGGCGGTCAACAGACGAGGCGGTCAACAGACGAGGCGGTCAACAGACGAGGCGGTCAACAGACGAGGCGGTCAACAGACGAGGCGGTCAACAGACGAGGCGGTCAACAGACAAAGCGGTCAACAGACGAAGCGGTCAACAGACGAGGCGGTCAACAGACGAGGCACTAAGGGTCAAAATTACTACTACCCCAATAATCGAGTGTAGTGGATTTCTAAATTTGCTACAAATATAGCGATTAACACAATGAAGCACATCATTGGCCAATTCCATGCAAAGGTCCACCAATTTTTTTCAACTAAATTTATTTTTTCTGAGAAGTACATGAGTAAAGCTTTCAAGAATTTTTTTTTTTTAAGATAAGTTGCGTGAAAATGTGATGTAAAAAATGTCCCGTCTGTCACGCTGGAATAATTAATGCTCCTGTGTAATTAGTAAATAATTATCTTTCAAAGTTTTCATCTAATTTTGAACTATGAGTATTATACTTGAACATGAGGTGTTTCATTTAGGTTTATTTCCTGCAATTTTTCACCACTGTGTGAGAAGTAAGTCATACACGTAGTTACACAACCAACGAGTGACAAGTAAGTCATACACACAGCTACACAACCAATGTGTGACAAGTAAGTCATACACACAGCTACACTGTAACCAACGTGTGACAAGTAATTCATACACGAAGCTACACAACCAAATGTTAAGTCCGAATTTTAAAAAGTCGTTTACGGGTAATTGGAACCGAAAAATGGAACCGGGTAATGACAGTTTCGGTCGGGTATCCGGATACCCGGATACCCGGCACAGCCCTACAACCAACGTGTGACAAGTAAATCATACACGTAGCTACACAACCAACGTGTGACAAGTAAGTCATACACACAGCTACACAACCAGCGTGTGACATGTACGTCATACACACAGCTACACAACCAATGTGTGACAAGTACGTCATACACACAGCTACACAACCAACGTGTGACAAGTAAGTCATACACACAGCTACACAACCAACGTGTGACAAGTAAGTCATACACACAGCTACACAACCAACGTGTGACAAGTAAAGTCATACACGTAGCTACACAACCAACGTGTGACAAGTAAGTCATACACACAGCTACACAACCAACGTGTGACAAGTCGTACACGTAGCTACACAACCAACGTGTGACAAGTAAGTCATACACACAGCTACACAACCAACGTGTGACAAGTAAGTCGTACACGTAGCTACACAACCAACGGGTGACAAGTAAGTGATACACACAGCTACACAACCAACATGTGACAAGTACGTCGTACACACAGCTACACAATCAACGTGTGACAAGTAAGTCATACACACAGCTACACAACCAATGTGTGACAAGTAAGTCGTACACGTAGCTACACAACCAATGTGTGACAAGTAAGTCATACACGCAGCTACACAACCAACGTGTGACAAGTACATCGTACACACAGCTACACAACCAACGTGTGACAAGTAAGTCGTACACGTAGCTACACAACCAACGTGTGACAAGTAAGTCATACACACAGCTACACAACCAACGTGTAACAAGTACGTCGTACACACAGCTACACAACCAACGTGTGACAAGTACGTCGTACACGCAGCTACACAACCAACGTGTGACAAGTAAGTCGTACAAGTAGCTACACAACCACCGTGTGACAAGTACGTCGTACACACAGCTACACAACCAACGTGTGACAAGTAAGCCATACACACAGCTACACAACCAATGTGTGACATGTACAAATGCACGCAGCTATACAACCAACGTGTAACATGTACGTCATACCATGGAGGAAGAAAACAGAAGGAGTCACAACGAAGGCATATCAAAGGTTCAATGTCTTTTGCCGCGGTCGTAAAACTTCCAAGCCAGCGCTAATCGTTTAATCCGATTATCGAGGAGAACTACAGCCAGGCTTTCTTTGCACATGCGCACTGCGCGCATTGCTGACGCGTTGTCCTATTGCACTACACGGAAGGCTGGCTCCCGATCCAACTCGACCTACGAATCCAACAGTGCACAGCATCGCACAAATATGAGGATTGAAATGATAAAAAGCTAAACAACACGTCTTTGAATTTGACAATTGGTTGGCTTCCGGAGATCATCGGAAATATCCTTAAAATAACTTGCTAAAAAGACACTTTATTGTAACATCTGAATGTTATATTTACCGTAAGTCAGCTTCGGATTCGCCAAATTCGACGATCAAAACACCAAAATACTCGGTGGAAAAATCGCTATTGAAGACAATGAACTGCGCAATATAAAAAGCCTGCGAAAAGTAGTGCGCATACGTTTTGTGTTTATTCGTTTGCTACAGATTTCTACCCTCCAATTATGTATGCTGGTCGCGAGCAGGCCGAGCGGCAAAAGACATTGTACACAAGGGGATTATCGCGGTCGTAAAACTGGTAAGCTCAGCGGGCGGTCTTAACGTATTTCCAATGGGCCACTCCGAAGTGCTAATTGGTTATGACATAAGAGGCTGGGCGATGTGACTCCTTCTGTTTTCTTCCTCCATGGTCATACACACAGCTACACAACCAACGTGTGACAAGTCATACATGTAGCTACATAACCAACATGTGACAAGTACGTCATACACGCAGCTACACAACCAACGTGTGACAAGTAAGTCATACAAGTAGCTACACAACCAACGTGTGACAAGTACGTCATACACACAGCTACACAACCAACGTATGACAAGTAAGTCATACACGCAGCTACACAACCAACGTGTGACAAGTAAGTCATACACGCAGCTACACAACCAACGTGTGACAAGTAAGTCATACACGCAGCTACACAACCAACGTGTGACAAGTAAGTCATACACGCAGCTACACAACCAACGTGTGACAAGTAAGTCATACACGTAGCTACACAACCAACGTGTGACAAGTAAGTCATACACGCAGCTACACAACCAACGTGTGACAAGTAAGTCATACACGCAGCTACACAACCAACGTGTGACAAGTAAGTCATACACGCAGCTACGCAACCAACGTGTGACAAGTAAGTCATACACGCAGCTACACAACCAACGTGTGACAAGTAAGTCATACACGTAGCTACACAACCAACGTGTGACAAGTCATACACGCAGCTACACAACCAACGTGTGACATGTACAAATGCATGCAGCTACACAACCAACGTGTAACATGTACGTCATACACACAGCTACACAACCAACGTGTGACAAGTCATACATGTAGCTACATAACCAACATGTGACAAGTAAGTCATACATGCAGCTACACAACCAACGTGTGACAAGTCATACACGTACAACCAACGTGTGACAAGTAAGTCATACACGCAGCTACACAACCAACGTGTGACAAGTAAGTCATACACACAGCTACACAACCAACGTGTCACAATTAAGTCATACACACAGCTACACAACCAACGTGACAAGTAAATCATACATGTAGCTACACAACCAACGTGTAACAAGTCATACACACAGCTACACAACCAACATGTGACAAGTAAGTCATACACGTAGCTACACAACCAACGTGTGACAAGTAAGTCATACACGTACAACCAACGTGTGACAAGTAAGTCATACACGTAGCTACACAACCAACGTGTGACAAGTAAGTCATACACACAGCTACACAACCAACGTGTGACAAGTAAGTCATACACACAGCTACATGTACACAACCAACATGACAAGTAAATCATACACGTGGCTACACAACCAACATGTGACAAGCTACACAACCAACGTGTGACAAGTCATACACACAGCTACACAACCAATGTGAGACAAGTCATACACACAGCTACACAACCAACGTGTGACAAGTACGTCATACACGCAGCTACACAACCAACGTGTGACAAGTACGTCATACACACAGCTACACAAACAACGTGTGACAAGTAAGTCATACACACAGCTACACAACCAACATGTGACAAGTACGTCGTACACACAGCTACACAACCAACATGACAAGTAAATCATACACACAGCTGCACAACCAACATGTGACAAGTACGTCATACACACAGCTACACAACCAACGTGACAAGTTATACACACAGCTACATAACCAACGTGTGACAAGTAATTCATACACACAGCTACACAACCAACGTGTGACAAGTACGTCATACACACAGCTACACAACCAACGTGTGACAAGTAAGTCATACACGCAGCTACACAACCAACGTTACAAGTAAATCATAAATACGTAGCTACACAACCACCGTGTGACAAGTCATACACACAGCTACACAACCAACATGTGACAAGTACGTCATACACACAGCTACACAACCAACGTGACAAGTAAGTTATACACACAGCTACATAACCAACGTGTGACAAGTAATTCATACACACAGCTACACAACCAATGTGTGACAAGTACATCATACGCATAGCTACACAACCAACGTGTGACAAGTAAGTCATACACACAGCTACACAACCAATGTGTGACAAGTAAGTCATACACACAGCTACACAACCAACGTGTGACAAGTACTTCATACACACAGCTACACAACCAACGTGTGACACGTAAGTCATACATGTAGCTATACAACCAACGTGTGACAAGTAAGTCATACACGCAGCTACACAACCAACGTGGCAAGTAAGTCAGACACGCAGCTACACAACCAACGTGTGACATGTACGTCATACACGCAGCTACACAACCAACGTGTGACAAGTCATACACGTAGCTACACAACCAACGTGTGACAAGTAAGTCATACACGCAGCTACACAACCAACGTGTGACAAGTACATCATGTCATACACACAGCTACAGAACCAACGTGTTTTAAGTAAGTCATACACGTAGCTACACAAGCAACGTGTGAAAAGTAAGTCATACACGTACAACCAACGTGTGACAAGTATGTCATACACACAGCTACACAACCAACGTGTGACAAGTAAGTCATACACACAGCTACACAAACAACGTGTGACAAGTACGTCATACACGTAGCTACACAACCAACGTGTGACAAGTCATACACACAGCTACACAACCAACGTGTGACAAGTACATCATGTCATACACACAGCTACACAACCAACGTGTTTTAAGTAAGTCATACACGTAGCTACACAAGCAACGTGTGAAAAGTAAGTCATACACGTACAACCAACATGTGACAAGTACGTCATACACACAGCTACACAACCAACGTGACAAGTAAGTTATACACGTAGCTACACAACCAACGTGTGAAAAGTCATACACACAGCTACACAACCAACATGTGACAAGTACGTCATACACACAGCTACACAACCAACGTGACAAGTAAATCATACATATAGCTACACAACCAACGTGTGACAAGTAAGTCATACACACAGCTACACAACCAACATGTGACAAGTACATGTAAGTCATACACGCAGCTACACAACCAACGTGACAAGTAAATCATACACATAGCTACACAACCAACGTGTGACAAGTAAGTCATACACGCAGCTACTCAACCAACGTGGCAAGTAAATCATACACGTAGATTACACAACCAACGTGTGACAAGTAAGTCATGCACACAGCTATACAACCAACATGTGACAAGTAAATCATACACGTAGCTACACAACCAACGTGTGACAAGCTACACAACCAACATGTGACAAGTCATACACACAGCTACACAACCAATGTGTGACAAGTCATACACACAGCTACACAACCAACGTGTGACAAGTACGTCATACACGCAGCTACACAACCAACGTGTGACAAGTAAGTCATACACGTAGCTACACAACCAACGTGTGACAAGTAAGTCATACACGCAGCTACACAACCAACGTGTGACAAGTAAGTCGTACACGTAGCTACACAACCAACGTGTGACAAGTCATACAAATAGTTACACAACCAACGTGTGACAAGTACGTCATACACACAGCTACACAACCAACGTGTGACACGTACGTCATACACGCAGCTACACAACCAACGTGTGACAAGTAAGTCATACACGCAGCTACACAACCAACGTGTGACAAGTAAGTCATACACGCAGCTACACAACCTACGTGTGACAAATACGTCATACACACAGCTACACAACCAATGTGTGACAAGTCATACACACAGCTACACAACCAATGTGTGACAAGTCATACACACAGCTACACAACCAACGTGTGACAAGTACGTCATACACACAGCTACACAACCAACGTGTGACAAGTAAGTCATACACACAGCTACACAACCAACGTGTGACATGTACGTCATACACACAGCTACACAACCAACGTGTGACAAGTCATACACGCAGCTACACAACCAACGTGTGACAAGTACGTCATACACACAGCTACACAACCAACGTGTGACAAGTAAGTCATACACGTAGCTACACAACCAACGTGTGACAAGTAAGTCATACACGCAGCTACACAACCAACGTGTGACAAGTAAGTCGTACACGTAGCTACACAACCAACGTGTGACGAGTAAGTCATACAAATAGTTACACAACCAACGTGTGACAAGTACGTCATACACGCAGCTACACAACCAACGTGTGACAAGTACGTCATACACGCAGCTACACAACCAACGTGTGACAAGTCATACACGCAGCTACACAACCAACGTGTGACAAGTAAGTCATACATGTAGCTACACAACCAACGTGTGACAAGTAAGTCATACACGCAGCTACACAACCTACGTGTGACAAATACGTCATACACACAGCTACACAACCAATGTGTGACAAGTCATACACACAGCTACACAACCAACGTGTGACAAGTACGTCATACACACAGCTACACAACCAACGTGTGACAAGTAAGTCATACACACAGCTACACAACCAACGTGTGACAAGTAAGTCATACACGTAGCTACACAACCAACGTGTGACAAGTAAGTCATACACACAGCTACACAACCAATGTGTGACAAGTCATACACACAGCTACACAACCAACATGTGACAAGTACGTCATACACACAGCTACACAACCAACGTGTGACAAGTAAGTCATACACACAGCTACACAACCAACGTGTGACATGTACGTCATACACACAGCTACACAACCAACGTGTGACAAGTCATACACACAGCTACACAACCAACGTGTGACAAGTAAGTCATACACGTAGCTACACAACCAACGTGTGACAAGTAAGTCACACACGCAGCTACACAACCAACGTGTGACAAGTAAGTCATACACACAGCTACACAACCAACATATGACAAGTCATACACACAGCTACACAACCAACGTGTAACAAGTAAGTCATACACACAGCTACACAACCAACGTGTGACATGTAATTCATACATGTATATGTACTCTACATGTACACAACCAACGTGTGATAAGTCATACATGTAGCTACAAAACCAACGTGTGACAAGTATGTCATACACAACCCAATCTGACTACGCGCAATTAGCACTACCAGAACAAACTGAACTACTCTAAATTTACAGAGAAACAACAACTTATGTCTTTCTCTGTCACTGCCACAAGCTGCACTCATGCGCTTCTGGCATTGTGCAACCAACGCAACGCAACGCGTACACACCACAGTGGTCACCGCTACAGGCCTAAACCATGCCCACAATGCGCACGCACATTGCAATACTACAATACATACTGTAAGATTGCTCACATGTTCCGTTACAGTATACGATGGTACAAATTACAATTCAGTCGTTACTGGTTAATTTAGCGCATTGCAACCCTTGGAAAAATGCACTTTATAAATGCGTGTATTGTTATTATTAATTTTGGAAACAGGTCAACTCGTACGCGTACTAACTCGTATGTATGCCAACTCGTGCCAACTTGTAGTTGTACGCTTACCAACGTTTTCATATCAACTTTTTTTTTAAGAAAGTTGAACTACAGATGAGTACGAGTTTGTGTGAGTGAGTAAAAAGTAGTGTCAGTGAGTTTGCAAAAGTATGAGTTGACTGAAATTCGTTAATTTTGACCCCAGATGATCCGACCGCCACTTTTTCTCATTCAATATAAGTTCCAATAATGTAATTTTACCTACCCAGTAAGGTGGAGAACATATGGATGATGATGGACATATACTTAATTATTCCAGGATATTTATTTCATGAAAAATCAGGCATTTTTGGTATACGATGACTTCCTCAGTCATGTCAGTTTGATCTTGTCAACTCTCCCGTTAGTGACCAACACAGTCATTGTACATGCGCAGTAGCAACTATACTAGGATCCTTCTATTTTCTGAAGGGGAGGATTTTTTTAGAAGGGAAATAAAGTCCGAAAACCATCATAAAATTAAAAGTGTATTTTAAAGATAATTTTCACTTTCTGTACCCCCAAAAATAGATAGAATCATTTTTTTAAACTGGTTAGTGGTTGCAAAAAAATTCCGAGAAAACCCTTAAAAAGTGGCGGTTGGATACAACATTCTTTCCAATGTTAATGTTAATATCATACGTTACTTAGGCTAACACAGTCAACATGAGTCATGAACCGTTGAACGCCTTCATGATCAATCAATCACACACATGTCAAGTCTGGATTTTTGGAAAAGAAGTCATGTGCCATTGCCCCTCTCCTTTTTTCGCTGTGCATGTTAATTTACTGTTTTTTGGGGTTGGCTCCCCTTTTTGCCATGTGCCCCCCTTTTTGGAGACATTAACGTTAACGTTATATCCGCCCCTGAAAAAGGAATATTTAATATAATAATTAAATTTGTAACTTACTCTTAAATGGACATGTTGGATCACTAACGCAGACATCAATAACTGATTCAATGTCACGGGACAACAGCTCATGTCTCCACGACATATCGGAAGCAACTAGAAAAGTTTAAGTTCACAATTTCAATTTCATCGACATCAGCATATAGACGACTGCACTGTGATGATACATACATGTACACTACAGGTATGTTGTACATATTATGTACACTGTACGTGACATAGCGTTAGGCCCCATTTCCGTTCATATTCTCGATCTCCAGGATATTCTATTCAAGAATCTCATAACCATTCGCGAACTAGTACAGCGACCACCATGAGTGACCCAAATGCGAATCGGGATACAACACGGCCCAGATGTTTCCATTTGTAAATCCAGGGTGGGGCTGTTCCAAATTATTATCGCCATGTGTCACGGTGTATATTAACCAGTGGCGTAAATCTGTGTCGAAAAGTGGGGTGCAGGGGGAGGGGGGGGGGAGGGGTGATATTGAAATTTGTGTGCATAATGTACAACGAAGTACTGCAGCGCACAACCAATCAGAATTCCATAGCTATTTTCTTTTTACTGCATGGAAAATTCTGTGTGGAGGGGGTACCTTGTGATCCTATGGACCATACCTGGGCTAAACATTGGAGGTATTACATGTACATGTATATCCCCCAGAATCTCCGCCTGTGATATTTACCATATTTACATTTAAAAAATGTATTCATGTATTCATGGAAATTTGAACGTTCGAACGAAATATTATTTCGAGGGAACGAAATGATTTCGAGGGAACGAAATAATAATTTGAGGGAATGAAATATAATTTCGAGGGAATGAAATGTTATTTTTTCTTTTCCTTCCTCCATGTTTTGAGGGAATGGAATATTATTTCGAGGGAACGAAATACTTTTTTTTTTTTTTTACCTGTCCTATTTTTTCTTTACCTGTCCCTTTAATCTGAAATCTTGATCATATAAAATGATACATGAGGGATTAGTGTATAGAACAAAGGGAACAAAGGATGGAATGAAAATCTTGATGAAACATAATTATGTATGAGGGATGAGTGAATAGGATGAACAAACAATGGAGTCGAAATCTTGATAAGAAATAGGGAGTATGTTGAGGGCGCTGTTCGCAAGGGTTGGACGTGTTTTTATTTTTCGTCTGTGTTGTTCGTCAGTTTTTGCTGTGAATTTCTTCATCTGTGTGAATTTATTTCAACTTTTTAATCAGTTTTATGTAGTTAACTATGGAGCTTCTATATATCGGGTTTTGTTTGGAATGATCATGTTAATAAAATTGTTGGCAAATGTAATAAGATTATGGGGTTGATTAAACGTACTATTGGCTATGAAGCTCCTGTTCGAGTTTCAAAAACACTTTACTTTGATTAGAAGTAACCTTGAATATTGTAGTTCTGTGTGGAGTGGAACGTCAAAACGTACCATTAGCTTAATTGAAGGTGTTCAAAGACGGGCTACAAAAATTATCCTGCATTATCCTGAGAAAGACTATAAGTCACGATTGGATCGTTTTGACATTTTACCGTTGTCTTTTAGAAGAGAAATTGGTGATCTTATATATTTTTTTAATTGTAAAATTACACATTTTAATATTGATCGTTATGTTAGTTTTAATGTAACTCAAGGCCGTCCTACCACGAGACTTTCTTCTGATCCTTATATGTTAACTGTTCCTAAGTATAAAACTGAATCTCATAATTCTTTTTATTTTCAGCGGATTATTCCAATCTGGAATCAACTTCCTTTGGCAGCAAGATCTGCCACTTCACTTAAATCTCAAGTGTCCCAGTTTTACAGAACAAAACTTGCTTCCAGTTTTTCGGTAGATAATATTTGTACATGGATGCCTTTTTGCCATTGCTCTCTCTGTCGGCGTATTTAATTTGTTGCTTAATGTTGTCTTTTCCGTCCTAACTTGCTTCAGCGGCCCTCCAGTGGTGTAACGGGGGCGGGGGGTGGTGTAAAGAGGTATATAATGTTTAGTGGGTTTTGTGGTAGGATGGCCTTGTAGAGGTGCTGGTCACCTGTTCTATCTTACCACTCACTGGCTTTGTTTAAAATGAATTTTTGTGTATTTGTAGTTTATTAGGGGTTGGTTTTATATTTAATTGATGTAATCTGATTGCCAGTGTAAAATGTAATAAAATAAAATAAAAAAATAAAAAAAGGATGGAGTCGATAATCGTGATGAGACTCAAGTTCTGGTGTTAGCAGCAGAATGTGGGTTCGAATCCCGGTCATGGCACTTGTGTCCTTGAGCAAGACACTTAACCACAATTGCTTATAGGGGCAGAGGCAGTTTAACAACTGCTTTGTTCTGGACTAGTTACCCCTTCCAGTCCTATTCGCACCGTGAAGAGGCTGGTTATTATTAACTTGTCTTGTTTCGGTGCGAGGGGCTGGTTTCTTTCAACTCAATGACTTACAGTAGTAGCCCCCACCTTGGAGTGTCCATTCGCCTTGTGTGGGGCGATTTGCATATAAAAAAATATTTAAAAAAAAAAAAAAATAAAAAATCAACCCTTTGGTTGACGCTGAAATGGGATGTAATTTGATCAGCTGTGCAATTGCGATATATCTATTGGAACCAGCAGTTTGTATAATATTGGGTATGGATACCATTAATCAACACGAATAGCTTCTTTGAAGCAGGCTCTTTTTTAAGAGCCACGTGTACAATTGTTAAAAGTAGAAACATTTATTTAAGCAATAACAACTAAACAAATAATAAAATAAATATATAATGGAGAGAATCATACAATGTGTAAAAAAAAAGTCCTAAAAAGGGGCTATTTGTGTTTATGTCATGGCACTTGCATACTGTACTGGGGGAAAACAGGTTACGACAGACTTGAAATTATTTTCTTTTTGGAAAATGTGTTGGCTCTGAAAAGAGCCGTTCCAGCAGATCCGCCGAAACTATTTGTAGCGTATAACTAAGTATATCCAATAGCTCCATTGGTCAAAGTTGATTTGCCCACTGCTTGGATCTTGGATATTACAGCTGTCAGTGGCGTAGCGTAGTTACGACGGGCCCAAGTGCACGCTGTTATGAACGGGCCCTAGTGCACGCTAGTTACTTATGGAACGCTACAGCTGCCTTCGGTGCCCATATCGCTTCATTCGGCTGATTCACCATTTCATTCGGCCGATTCACCATTTCATTCTGCTATATCACCATTTCATTCGGCTACTCATCATTTCATTTTCCCAATCATCATTTCATTCGGCTAGTCTTCATTTCGTTCGCCTTTTCGTCATTTCATTCGGCTAGTCGTCATTTCATTCGGCCATTCACCATTTCATTTGCCCAATCATCATTTCATTCGGCTAGTCTTCATTTCATTCGGCTATTCACCATTTCATTTGCCCAATCATCATTTCATTCGGCTAGTCTTCATTTCGTTCGGCTTTTCATCATTTCATTCGGCTAGTCATCATTTCATTCGACTATTCACCATTTCATTTGCCACCAAGATCAAGCTAGCCGCGGATTCAACCGCGGATTCAGCTGCAGGTTTTCTCACGGATTTAACCGGATCGGGTCAGTTTAAAAACTGGATAGGTTGGTCCAGTGCGTGTGAATACTGCACTCAATACGGTATGTTTCCACACGGCCGGGCGCAGGCGAAATGAAATGATGATTGCGCCCAGCCTCTGTAGTTAAAAGCGTAATCTTATAACGCCAAAACCACGATATGCCCTAAGGTGAAATGTCATCTCCATAATTCGTTAACAAAAATTAACAAAAATTAACATTATAGGGGGCACAAATTGTTTTAACTTTTGATGAGTTGGTCACAAATACTCTGCATTGTGTAACTATACACGGCATATACCGGCGATAATGGTACATATTCTAGCGTCACTTTAATTATTACCAACTCGTCAAAAGTTAAAACAATTTGTGCCCCCTATAATGTTAATTTTTGTTAATTTTTGTTAACGAATTATGGAGATGACATTTCACCTTAGGGCATATCGTGGTTTTGGCGTTATACGATTACGCTTTTAACGACAGAGGCTGGGCGCAATCATCATTTCATTTCGCCTGCGCCCGGCCGTGTGGAAACGTACCGTATTGAGTGCAGTATTCACACGCACTGGACCAACCTATCCAGTTTTTAAACTGACCCGATCCGGTTAAATCCGTAGGAAAACCTGCAGCTGAATCCGCGGTTGAATCCGCGGCTAGCTTGATCTTGGTGGCAAATGAAATGGTGAATAGCCGAATGAAATGATGACTAGCCGAATGAAATGATGAAAAGCCGAACGAAATGAAGACTAGCCGAATGAAATGATGATTGGGCAAATGAAATGGTGAATAGCCGAATGAAATGAAGACTAGCCGAATGAAATGATGATTGGGCAAATGAAATGGTGAATGGCGGAATGAAATGACGACTAGCCGAATGAAATGACGAAAAGGCGAACGAAATGAAGACTAGCCGAATGAAATGATGATTGGGCAAATGAAATGATGAGTAGCCGATTGAAATGGTGATATAGCAGAATGAAATGGTGAATCGGCCGAATGAAATGGTGAATCAGCCGAATGAAGCGATATGGGCACCGAAGGCAGCTGTAGCGTTCCATAGTTACTAGTTATGAAGCGCACACACACACAGTCGTGAACTTCAAGACGTCTGAGGACCCTCTATTGTTCCTCTATTGTTTGGACTCTAACTTTTTGAAGCAATCTCCATTGGTTTTGTACACGCCGTTTTCCGAGGACAACGAAGAACAAAGAACCGCCGTCCGAGGACCTATTATTCCCTTTGTTATATGTCCTCGGACAGTTTGCAGTGTAAGCCCACACACACACACACACACACACATCAAAGTGTAGGCCTATATATTTTACCAACAATGTGTTGGATTTTACAGTCGAATTAGTTACTTAGGCTATTGCGCTATCAGAACCATGGATAGCGCTCACACGCTAACGTAAACAGACGGTCAATCAAGTCAACAAGTCAACTAATCAACCAACTATATGACTGACATGGGTTTGCCTTTTCGAGGACATATATAGCACATGGCATCTCTTAAATTTTAAGTCAGTTCTTCTTTGAACACAGACGTACTTCCAAGGTGGCGATTCGAAGTGCGTGCAGGGGCCCGTTCTCTGCAACACAATGTCGAATGGCCTGCTCTCTCTACGGGCCCTACCACTCCACGGGCCCCAGTGCAGCCGCACTGCCTGCACTGTCTATATTTACGCCACTGGCAGCTGTCCTGGAGAGGGTGGGTTACAATTTACTTCAAGCTCTTCAACAAAGTTTAAAGTAATCACAAACTATTTAACATTACAACTTGGCAATCTAACTGAAGTATATGTATTGGTATTTACCAAAAACAAAACCTCTTATCTAGTTATATGTTTATATATAAGGCTTAATATAACTTCCTTCACAAAGCATGCAATGACCATCAGATCATTTTCTGAAAGTAAAACGAATACGTGCCTCATACATACATGTATGTCATCAACTCGGGATAATGCATCTGCAATCACATTGTATTTAAAGCAATGTGAACTGAATCTTAAGAGCAAATGATTGTAATAAAAGACTCCAATGGAACAATCTTTCGTTCAAGAGAATATGTTGTGCCTATTTGTTGGCTTGGTTCCCGTTCATGGTATCTTTTGAGCATATTCACATGATGACATACCCTTTGGCTCTTCCTTCTGTCAGGAGTACTGACTATACATAATTTACATCATTTAGTTTCTTTTTGACGCAATAGAATTTTGCTTGAAGGGGGTTTCCGGACAGAGGCGACAGCACTAGCACCTTAGCGGGGGAGAAATTACGGACTTCATGCTTTCTTATTGGTTGGGTGTTTTCAGGTGCTCCCTGGCCACAGAACATGCCTTAGACAGCCTTTCCTTAAAATTGGAAACGTAATCAAGAAGATTCGTCTTATTCTCCTCAGCCAAGAAATGTTCCTTGATTAGCTTAAGAGGACCTCTGACCTCGTGACCATAGACCAACTCAAATGGACTAAAACCAGTTGACTCATTGGGTGTGTCTCTGGTGGCAAATAACAACAACGATACCGTATTCTCTTGTCCCAATCCTCAGGGATCTCAAGAAAATACGCCCTTATCATATTCTTAAGGGTCTGGTGGTATCTCTCCATGGGTTCTTGTGACTGTGGGTGATATGCAGAAGACTTGAACTGCTTTATCACCAATTCTTGCATGACTTGTTGAAACACAACGGACATGAAATTAGACTCTTGATCAGACTGGATCTCCTTGGGTATTACCATACCTCGTGAAAAACTACACCAGAGCCTCAACAACGACCTTCGCTGTTATCTTCTTCAGTGAAATTGCCTCAGGAAAACGAGTTAACCAATCCATGATGGTTAACAAAAACTGATGTCATGACTTCGTCCTAGGCAGTGGTCCAACACAATCCACAAGGACTCGACTAAATGGCTCATCAAAAGCAGGTATATGAATTAACGGTGCAGGCTTGATTACAGGCTGGGGTTTCCCTATCACCTGCATGACAGGTAAGACACGTCTTGCAGAAATTAACTCCATCTCAATTGGTGTAGTTTATAAGGCCAATAGAAATGCACCATGATTCTGGCTTGCGTCTTTCTAATGCCAAGATGACCTGCGACCGGAATCTCATGCGCTATCCTCAACATTTCATCACGGTAACAAGAAGGAACAACTTGATGAACAATACTCTATTCCTCATCAGCTGCCGGGCTTACTTGGTGGTCTCCACTTCCCATCAATACGTCAGACTTGAGGTAGCAGTCTGGGACATTCTTATAGCCTCTTCCTCAGAACACGCCGTCTGAATGAGGTTCCTTAAACAAGAGTCCACTTAATTGTTGCTTTTCTATCGATGAAGATCTGCTAAACTTAGCATCTGGAAAACCACTATTTTCATTATCCAAATCTTTGGAGAAAGTCTCAGTCAGCCAAACCCCAGAATCATTCTCCAACGCCATAGACTCTGCATCGTCTTTTTCCCCTCTTTTTCTGGGATATTGTTACAACACACGCCGGGAAATTTCCAGGATATCCTCCTCTAGGCTACGAATTTCTTGCTCATCAACAGGTTCATCATAAACAATAGGAGATGCCGACACTTAATACCTCCCACAATATCATTTCCTAGCAGAAAACTCGACCTCAACCAACAGGGACATACGATAGTACGGAAGCCCATCGTGTGACCCTTCACGTGACAGTGCTCACGTCTTGGTGACGACTTCTTGGAAGCAGGTTTTCCATCCTCACCGGCTTTATCAGTGCTAGGTTTTGTCTCATTACCTGGTTTACTATAATCCCCTTTTCTGTTGAAACTACTAGACTGGATGTGTGGTTTTGCATTCAAACTAGTCTTATATGTTAGCTCATAGTCATTTGGGACGACCGCTGCTTTCTTTAGTTTAATCACCTTATGTTCTTCAAGGTGAGTTCTATACAACTAAGAGGAACACGTTTTAAACCTCTTTTAATTCCTCAATTTTATTTTCAATCTTTAGTGAACGATACCAAAAATCGAAAGTTAATTCTTTCTGTCTGGCAAATTCAACATAGGTCTGGGTTCCCAGCCGTGACATTCTTCTGTATTTCTGCCTGTAGGCCTCAGGGACTAGCTCATGTATTAAGAATGGCTTTACCCATCTTTAACAGTAAGGGCCAATATTTCTCTGGCCAGTTTAGACTTCGGGCTATAGTTTCTCAAATGACAGAAAATACATTTCACCGTCTTCTTCATTAAATTTTGGTACCAGCCTAACATTCTTAGCCAGGTCAAAGTTCACTGCTGGAGCTCTCTCCTTGTCTGATTCATTCCTTGATTTAATTTCCAGTTCTTTTAGTTTTACCTGGTGTTGGAGTTCAAGCTTTCTCATTTCAAATTCTCTTTCTTCTTTTTGTCTTTGCAAAATTGCATTTCTCTTTCTTTTCCTTTTTCTTGTCTTTGCATTTCTCTTTCTTCTTTTTCTCTTTGCATTTCTCTTTTAAACGTTAGTCTTACTTTTTCTTTTTCAATCCTATAGTCAATTCTACTTTGTTATTTCCAGAAGGTTCGTCATCCTTGTCTAGACTGAGCTTTTCAGCAATAGCCTTGATTATTCTTTCGTTTTTCGTTTTGTGACAGCTCAAAATGAATATATCACGACACGGATGGTGTACATTTTAAGCGGTCTTGTTCTTTTAATGGTGTGACTGCATTCACTCAAAAGAAAAAAAACCCTGAAAAGATACAAAATACAATTCCTGTATAAATATAATGAATTGGAAAATTCTAATAAAAATAATAAATGTGAACTCCTCTTACACAGTTTAAGGTTACAATTTAAGGTTAAGTTATTGTCCTATAAGAAAATACAAGGCATGGGAATGCTTTAACTTGCAAAGTCAAATAAAGAAACAAATAACTATGTATAGCACAAGTGTAATTGAACGACCTCTATCAGTATCAATGTGAAGTTAATAAATCACAGACTTGACCCAGTCTATTCACCATTCAAATAATGTAAGAAAATTTTGTGTGAATATAATAATAGGAAATATAATCAAAAAGATAACTATTAACTAGATAAATTAAAGATAAAAATAATCAGTCAAATGATGAAGAATAAGAAATTATGTAAACAGCAATAGATAAAACTAATAAGTAACTAAAATAAAATACAAGTATTTTAGGCTAAGTTGTTATTGACCCTATGCTCTAGAAAGTTAAATACCCAAGAGGACAATAAAACTGGTGGTTATTCCTAGAGGTTGCTTAATGGAATGAGAAATAGAAATGATCACATATCAATTGCTGGAGAATACTTAAATAAGAACAACCATACTATTATCAATAACAAAGCAATATCGATGGACAGAATTGTGTGCAAACCTATAGGCAATTGATAATTAGATTTCATATGCTCTAGAAACACTCAGCTAATAGTCTAGGGACTTGATACTCCAGAAACGAAATGAGCATGCCACAATAAATCAAGGTTTCTTGCGCCACTACCAAGTACCAATAACCTTCAACCTTTCACTTGCAGCTGAGGAAAACCACATGTTATTATGGCTAGGTCACTCCTATAGTTGATACGTGTACAATATTTTAAGTGGTGGTATAAGGTTAAAGAAAAGTAGTTTGATCACAGTATTAAATTTATGAATGTTTCCAAACTAAATTTACTGTATAAAATACTAACTATGGTGAATATTCTAAAATAGATCAGATAATATAAAAATGCATCCATCCTTAAAGAAGCACACTCATACAAAGTGAAAAAGGAAATTAAAAGGAACTAAAGAAAGTGAACAAATACTCCTAAAAATGTATAAATGAAGACAATCTTATTAAAAGTAACTAAAGAGAATAAAAGCTAAAAAGTAATTCATTTTGTAAATGAACTCAATGTCATTTAAACAAATCAGCAAATCAGTTAAACAAATAATTCACTTTCCACCGACTAAACTACTGAGTAAACCAACTAATTTTCTGACTAGATGTCAAAATAATACTCAGAAAACACTAATTAATAACTTGATAATAAGTGTGATAAAAGAACAAATTAAATGAAAGTACACTCACCCCAGTCTAATCAGTGGGAAGCCATTATGAGGTGCAATGAAGAACTGTATACATATGGACAGCACAATATTTTGATGATGTGGCCCAAACAGAAGCTGTGGTGGTTATGACCACAAGATCGACAAAGCAACTTCTTAGATGGTATCAAACTTTTAAGGGTCAAGCGAGGGCGCAATATATAAAATAGGGTATGTCAATTCTACCTGTCACAGTTTTACTGGATTTTTCAATTCCAACGTCATCTGCTACTGCCATTAATTCATCTCTAGACAATTGCTCCAACTGACTGTGAGACAATCCTCACTTTCCACAAAAGCTTGAACATCAAACTGACTAGCCATATTACTGAATTATAGTAAACATGTTCTTGACAGGTAACACATCTAGAAGTGCACCTAAACAATCCCTGTTGGATAGGAGGAATGGAACTGTCATTAGTGGGAGGGACCTCAGCTCGGACAAGGAGGTCCCTCAAGCTAGGAGGGTGTCTTGTGTTTATGTATGTATTATTTTACAAAATAATAAAGTTTACACGAGTATTACAGAGTTTAAATCAAGCTTTGAATTACAGTTAAAGTGGCTTATACCTTAAAGTGTTTTACACCTTCCAACGGCAGTCCTCTCTTTTCTGACTAACGAATTTGATGCACTCAGAGGTTGTCTTCTCGAAACTGCTCACAGTTTCATTATTGACTACCTTGATGACTTCATTCCTTAACATTCGGTGATTTCCAAACATACACAGGCAGGCACGTGCATACATAGGTCCCAAAGGGTGCTTGAGCCCCTGCCCTTTTTGCCTAGTATAAAAAGTGCCCTTTTTAGCCCAAGGTTGTTGTTTTTTTGTTTTTTGAATGAATTATTAAGTTCCTGTTGCGCATAGACTGCCCTGCCTAGTTGAAAGATGTCAGGATAGAATAAAATTAGAATAAATATTAGGTCAGCAGAGATGCCCCTTACTATTCCTGTGCACGGGCCTGCATGTGCCCCTCCGCGAAACTAGATTTCACGCATAGCCGCGCGCGCCTATACGTCTTTGATAGGCAGGCACACGCTGTCACTGAAACACGAAATTGACATCCCGCTCCCACTCGAGACCTATGTCTTACAGTTAGCCTACTTCAAAGCAACTACTACACTTACTTCATTAGGTAGGTAAGCTATTTGCCCCAATACATGTTCATTTTCGGTTTTGTGTTATTGGTGCACTTTATGATTGTTTGACTAGGCGGAGCTCCGTTTTCTTGTGCAAATATCAGGTGATATGATACGTTTATTATAAATTTGAGACTTAAGGGGATAATTAGACTTGGTGGACTTGGTCCTTGACTATAGGCTCACTCACCACCAGATCAGATTGTAAATGAAAACCAGTCATCAACATAATCTGATCTGATTGTAATGTTAAAAACCATATTATGCGTTTTTATTAATAAATAAACGCCCCAAATTTTTTTAGCTCGCGCGCTACGCGCGCTCGCATGGAATTACACTGCCCTTTTCAGACTCTGAGCCCCTGCCCCTCTACAACCCTGTGCACGTCCCTGTACACAGGAATCACCAAAACTGTCCAGTTCACAAACTTCAACAATAAGGGTCCCTTCGTGGACTTGTAACTGTCATTCACAGCTTAACTTAATATAGTAAGCTTACACTCAAGGAGGAAAAAAAACAATTGGCAGGTTTCAAATGATTGAATTTAAGAAATGGAATAAAAAAACATTCATTTTTGGTAACTTACGTTACATATACTCACAACACCAAATTTCAGATGTTCTCGTAATTTTTTTAAACCAGAATCAAGAATAAAATAATGTTTATATGATAGGATATGTAACAGACTACTGTTAGGCATTTTTCTCATCAAGATTTCGACTGTTCATCCTGCTCCCTATTTCAACATGAATAATCAGTGGCGTAGCCAAAGGTGGGCAGCCCCCGCTTGTTGGCAAAATAGTGTCTGTCGGTAAATTCTCGAACTTGTTGGTATTTTGTCTGTTAAATTAAAAAATCAAGAAGATAACAAAGAAGAGAAAATGTTCATAAAGTGTTGTTTTAAGCGGTGTTTGTTTGTTTGTGTGTGTGTGTGTGTATATGGGGGGGGGGGGGGTAGGGTGGAAATAACCTGTACCCAGTCGTTCCAAGCACAAAAAATAACCAAAAACAAGACTGTAAATTATTTAATTAATTTATGAAAAACAAACAAACAAACAAACACAATCTTAAAAGATCGTGAATATTGGATTATTTATTTATTTATTAAACATATTTGTCACGCTCACCCAATGCGCCTTAAAATAACAAGGAATCGAAACATTTAAGAGGCAATTTTATTAGAAATGGCGAATTTGAATTTAATTAAGGGAGCTTTAGAGTATTTTTTGGAGGAGGATTGTTCCATTTACAAGATTATAAATGTGTTTTGTATCCGCTAAGGTTAACTATCAATTGAGTCGGTCTGCAACATCAAGATAATAGAATTAATTAATTGACCCAAGAGTTGTTCCATTTACATCCCTAAATTCTAATGGACTGTTACTATTATAGGCCTACCAGCCGCCAAACTGTGTAGTCGTGTAAAATGTGTAATCGGGTAATAGTTTTTTTCTATAAAAAAATGTACCTATTTGTGATTGAAACTTCCTTTGGTTAGTTTTATAATAAAGCACAGATTTTGAAAACATTTTAATGGCGTTGGGCCGTAATGGCGATGGGGCGTTTTTGTCAGGGGCGTTATGACGATGGGGCGTCATGGCGATGGGGCGTTATGGTGAGGGGCGTCATGGCGATGGGGCGTAATGGTGAGGGGTGTCATGGCGATGGGGCGTAATGACTGGAAACTAATAACCTCCACCAGCGTATGCGTGCAAAAATGGCACTTAATGTTATATATTATAATGGGGGTCGAGAAGCCAGCACTGCAATGGAAAGCAGAATTTCATGCATGGTAGCCTACATAGTCAATGCTAAGCAGTTGGCAAATCAACTTTGACCAATGGAGCAATTGGATATACTTAATTAGTTATACGCTACAAATATTTTCGGCTGATCTGCTGGAACGGCTCTTTTCAGAGCCAACACATTTTAATTTCAAGTCTGTCGTAACATGTTTTCCACCGTATACGCAGTCAATATTAATTAATCCCATTATTATGCAAAATTTATCTCATTGACATTATGCATTTTGTCGGATAAAGACCACATTTTTGGATGCAATGCTATTACCGGTTTGTGAACCAAAAGTGATGCAGTCATATATGTTATATACCCACAGTACTTTAACGAGGAAATTGACTACAAGATTCACAAATGTTTTCACGTTAAATACATTTTTTGAAATCACAAAATGTAATACTTTATATTGGGGGGGGGAGAAGGTTGTTTATTTCCTTTTGTCTAAGTTACACGAAGCTGGCATATCATGCTGTTAATTCAGTGTGGTACTCAGTGATTAATAATTCATTATGCGCGCCGACTAGTACACTGTACAAATGGTGTTTAGAATTTAAACATTAATTATTTCTAAACACTTAGCTTGTACCCACATTTTTCATCACATATTTAGTCTAAAACATGTTTAGATTGTGCTTTTTCTGTGATGTGTGTTTGAATGCTAAAAAAACATATGAACAGGTGGACATGTACAGAGGATGGCTGTTTAGCATTTAAACACATCCCTAAACGTTTATTTTGTGTTTAAATTCTAAACACCATTTTTACAGCGTAGTACTAGATAGTACGGAACGCTTCAAGATTTTGCGTAAAACTAATCTTTTATTTCGCCCCCCCCCCCCCCCCCGTAACGTTCCAGTTTGAGTGGATTGATCGTTGTAGGAACGTTACATGGCAAAATCTAGTATTTCGTGTAAACATTAATTTTCAACAACTTCAAGAAGGCATCAGGAATCTTGAAGAGCCCTGGTAATGTTTGAAAAAAAAAAAAAAAAAATTATTTCTGAAAGAAAATTCGTTCAATTTCTGAGTTAAAACATGGTCATAATCATTGTTTCCTTATTGCGCACCCAAAGACTAGTACGGAACAGGCTGATCTTCAAGTAAAACGTAAAAATAATCTTTTCTGTAACGTTCCAATTTGAGTGGATCGTTGTAGGAACGTTACATAGTAAAATCTATGAAAATTATTTCGTGTAAAATTTAATCATTTGCAACAACGTCGAGAAGGCGTTTGACAATAAAAGAAACCCGTTCTAAATGAATTAGATTCGTTTTCTGAGTTACCCTTCAGGCTTGCCAAAATGTCTCCGTCGTACCGTAACGCATGCCAGTCAACTCGCCCCCTGGCAAACTCGCCCCTTACAAACTCGCCCCCTGCTTGTACAAACTCGCCCCCTCACAAAGTCACCCCGTGACAAACTCGCCCCTCGGAAAGCTCGCCCCCAACAAACTCGCCCCCTGTAATTTTTTGACGCATCTCACGCACGCTATTGAGACTGGTTTAATATTATTAATTATAAAGGCAGGATGTACGGGGACATAAATATTTTAATGGATTATTAGGCACTATTGAGACTGATTTAGTAAGAGAGAAAATCAAACATAGGGCCTAATAATTTCAACTTGGCATTTTATTTAACAAAAATAAACAGTACATAAAATAATTCAACAGTTACAACTAAATTAGAATACATATAAAACTAGCTAAATTAACAAAACAGTTATGATTTATACGATGTATACTATTATGTACTATGAAAAATTTACAAAGTTATTTGTTTGATTTAATTACATTTTAATTATCTGTATTTTGTATGTAATTAATTATTTATTTTTATTATACTTATTTATTTTACTCAGTATTTTGTTTAGCTAGTTTCCTATTTAATCTATTTAATTGTAACTGTAGGTAAATGAATTATTTCTTGTAATATTTATTTTCGTTAAATAAAACGTCAACTGAAATGATGTTAGGTAAAACTTTTAGCTTTGCATGGTGAAGAGGATAAGTAAGACTAATTGCGGTGACACCATATGATTTAATTCTCAATTGAGATAGTAATTAGTTCTGAAAAAACTGCCTTTATTATAATAATGTTTAATTACTCTACTCTCTTATATGAACGTTAAACCAGTCTCAATCAACAGCGTGAACTGCGTTAAAAATTTACGGGGGGCGAGTTTGTAGAGGGGCGAGTTTGCCGGGGGGCGAGTTTGCCGAGGGGCGACTTTGTCAGGGGGCGACTTTGTGAGGGGCGAGTTTGCCAGGGGGCGAGTTTGTATCGACAGGGGGCGAGTTTGTAAAGGGGCGAGTTTATAAGGGGCGAGCTTGTAAGGGGCGAGTTTGCCAGGGGGCGAGTTGACTGGCATCCACCGTAACACCGGCACTTCAAGATTTTGCATAATACACTGTCTGATCTTTTCTGTAACGTTCCAATTTGCGTGGATCGTTACAGCATGGAGGAGTCCTTCCTCCATGGTTACAACAACGATACATGAAAAAGGTGGAATGATCGATGCATGGCACTAGTGGATCGTTACAGGGATCGTTACTTGTGCCTTGACCGATAACCTTGTATGTATCGTTTCCAATTCTCGTTACAATAGGGATCGTTACAACTTACATGAAGAGTAGAAGTAGAACGATAATAATAATAATAATAATAATAATAATAATGTGTGGACTTATATAGCGCACATATCCACCAACTGAGTGGTGCTCAAGGCGCATATTATTACCCCTGCTCATAAGGCTCATGTGGATTCGAACCCACATTCTGCTGCTAACACCAGAACTTGAGTCCGGTAAGCTAGACCGCTCGGCCACGATACATGGAATGATACAGCCCGTGGTCTGGTCTTTTAGCCAATAATTCTTGAATTTTTTATAAAAATGGATCACCAACACTGTTATAACATGTATAAAGTGTAGGTTTCTTGAATTAAATTTTTAGTTGATTTTCTTTATTTACCTTTGTGTTTTTATACAAGTGTTTTTACGCATCGGTTGGCTAATGTATCGGAGTTTCTCGTTGCACAGTGCGTGTTTAACTAGTTACGTGAAAATACTTTGCACAGTTAAAAACTCGCCAGTTTTCTCACAAAATATGATAAGATATCACCAAAATGTATTTATTTATAAATAAGGATAGGAAAATTCAGTTTTGAAGGTTATGGAAATTTTCAGTAGATATTTTATGTCATATTTTATGATTTTGTTTTCTGCAAAAATGTTCAGTTTGTGCACAAGAAGTAGTAGTGACTGTTTACTGCACTTTTCCTTAATTTTAGGCCATTCTCAGATAAAAAAATCACACTAAATAAGATCTTTCTGGACTATTGTTTGACATGAAAAGTCCAAAATATTGATGAAACAACCACACAACCCCACCTGTTGTTGATCCCTTACTGACTGCATCTGGAGACGCAGATGAATCTGTAAGTACTGCCCTGAAGGAATCAATATGACTAGAATTTCACAATGATTCCAAACAATTTTCAAAACAATTTTAAATCAGCAACTATAATGGTGTTTGTAGTCCACTGTAAATTTGGCAAGTTACAGTCATTACCTTACATCATCTGCCCTTAGGTAAAACATAAATTTAACTTTGCTTTCCCAAATGAGGTTTTCATTCTCTTATGTTTTTGCACATGTCTTACAGGACGAGGCTATTGGACCAGATAGTATCCCCGGGTACGACAAGGTTGGGCTCTGGCTGACTACCTCGTGCAGTTCCGGCACGAGAGAGGTGTTATCAACCAGGGTCAGGCTAACAGAATTATCGAACTGTTCAATTCTCTCCACAGTTACGATCATACTGTTAGCCGGAAGCCCCACCATCAGCCAAAACTCACCAAGGGGAGGTTCAAGCCGCCTAGGGGAACAACTGTGATACCTGGTGTGGACAGTAGCAGAAGGTATTCAAACCTACATTTCCTTTCATGCAGAACTTGACTCTTCCCAAATTTGCGAGTATCTCTCATCTACGACAAACTAAATATCTATAGCTTGTAAGGAATTGTTCGGCTGTACATTGCAATTTTTTGGGACAGGTGACGCTTTCTCACTTCATTAATTTATTGATGCTTTCTTTACATTGTGTTCCACAGATGTTTCTTGGGTGAAAATGCTGGTCCTGCCACGTTGCCAGACAGCAACAGGTATATGGAGTGTGTCATTGAGAAGCTGTGCTCCCTCTTTCCGGGACAGGTTCGAGAGCAGGGTAAAACCATACAGTGATGGACACTCATCTCCCATGGCTACAAAAACATCCGCCACAAGGTGCTGTCCAATGCCTCCCTCACCAGGCACACCCAGCTCCAGCTGATGGAGATCAATCAGCGAACACTTATTCATCAGTGGTATGTATTTAAGTTTTTCGTTCTAAACCTGTAGTATATGTAGCGTGGGTAGAATACAAGATTAACACACACACTTTATACTTTGGAGCTGCCATTACTGAAAAACGTTTATTCTGTGCCCTTGCAATCCAGGGGTCATGATTTGACCTTTGACAATAAGCTGTATGCAAATTATACAATCATAAATATTCATGAGCTGTGTCTAAGTCATGCAAGTGGGCCAAAGAAAATATATCACATTTTCTCCCCACTAAATATGAAGTGATTTAAGTATTCAACAAATCAATTAATAATGTTTAAGTAGTGGTCTAATACTATGAAACAAAAGTTTGGTTGTCTGTGAGAAGTAATAAATGCAGAATGTCCATAAAAATATCTGAACTAGTCCATGGCAATTTTTTTTGTTTTGTTAACACTTAACACTTAAACTTTCAACACTTTTCTATACTACTATTGGTTAGAGACTGTATCCATGAGGTAAGAAAATACAGTGTTGTGTTTCACCAAGAGTCTTTTTGGCAGTCCACTAAAGATTGAGTTTGTCCGGGGGTTTATGTTTGCGTGAGGGGTACCGACGCTCAACAACGTGAGGACTACCCGACATGGTAGGTTTGGCGGGTGACGATGCTTCGCGAGGTACGCTTAGTTCCGGTTCCGCCGCTGTTGGTGTGGAATTGTTCATTTCCGACGTTACGACCTGTGGTACAACATCATAGGGTATCATAGGTGTGTTCAGATCAGGGGGTTTCCCAATGTCGGAGTCGAGAAGCTGATCGATATGTCGGCGCCAGATCATGTTTGGCCCAACACAGACTTCATAGGCCCAGTGCAAGCGTGTACCACACCAGGTATCCATTTCTGTTTGCCTCTGTAGTCACGAATGGAGACGGTTTGTCCAATATGAAATTCGCGCGTTACCGTAGCTGACTTGTGAGACGCTGTTTGATCCATCTGCTTGTTATTGACATGGCGACGGATATCGGGCTTGAGAATATCCAATCGTGAACGAAGATTTCTTCTCATGAATAACATAGCTGGCGATTGTCCGGTTGTGCTGTGCGGAGCATTCCTATATGCAAACAGGAAGTTAGCCAGTTTTGCGGTTGTGGAACCTTTCTCCCCCTTCATTGAGTGGAGCGCATGTTTGAAGGTTTGAACAAAGCGTTCCGTGAGGCCATTCGTGGACGGGTGGTATGGAGCGGATGTGATGTGCTTTATCCCGTTACGCTTCAGAAATGCCTGAAACTCATCCGAAGTGAACTGTGTGCCGTTATCGCTCACAAGTTGCTCTGGCACTCCATTGCGAGCGAAAATGCTGCGTAGAATTTCAATCGTGTACGCAGAGTCGGAAGATTTCATGCTTACCACCTCAAGCCACTTGGAATGAGCATCCACAACGACAAGAAACATTTGGCCAAGAAATGGCCCAGCATAATCAATATGAATACGTTGCCACGGTGTTGTGGGCCACTCCCACGTATGAAGTGGTGCTGACACTGGATTATGCTGCACTTGGTGGTATCCAACACAACCTTTGGCAAGTCGCTCAATGTCGCTATCGATTCCGGGCCACCACACATAACCGCGTGCGATACATTTCATTTTGACTACTCCCATGTGGCCCTGATGCAACTCACTGAGAACTGTCTCGCGTAGTTTCAGCGGAATTACCACACGTAAGCCCCACAAAAGACAGCCATCGTGCAGTGAAAGTTCATTCCTTCGGACGTTAAAGGGCTTTAGCTCTGCGTCATATGTGTGTGGCCATCCTTTCATGGTATATTCACATGCTTGTGTGAGCACAATATCACGAGCTGTTTCCTTGCGTACCTGGTCACTGGCATCTTCTCTAACTGTGAGATGTGGAGAAGATCATCCGGGTCAGTATCCTCAACCCGAACCTCAGGTACTGGTAGTCGCGAAAGTCCATCCGCGTTACAGTGCTTAGTAGTGTTCTTGTATTCAATCTCGTAGTCATGGCCCGCGAGAAAAATAGCGTATCGCACTAAACGTAATGCTGTTGTCGTAGGAACACTCTTAGCGGGATGGAATATCGAAGTTAGTGGTTGGTGATCAGTGACCAATGTAAACTTCCGCCCTTGTAGATAGTTATTAAACTTTTTGACACCCCACACAAGTGCCAAAGCCTCTTTATCGATTTGCGAGTAATTTCGCTCGGCGGAGGATAGCGTGCGAGAAGCGAATGCGATCGGTCGCTCGGTGTTATTGGGCATCACGTGGGACATGACTGCGCCCAATCCGTGTGGCGAAGCGTCGCATGCTAACTTTACTGGCAACTCTGGATCATAGTGTGTAAGCACTTCATCAGACGTGATCAGTGTCTTTGCCATTTCGAACGCTTTCTGACATTCTGTGGTCCACCCCCATTTGCGATTTTTCTCCAACAACTGATTGAGTGGGTGCAGAACCATCGCCAAGTCAGGCAAGAAGCGATGATAGTAATTCACAAGTCCGAGGAACAAGCGAACCTGACTGACGTTCGTAGCTTGCGGGGCGTTCTTTACCGCACTTATCTTTTCCTGCGTCATGTGTAATCCATGAGCATCGATTTCATGCCCACAGAAATTCACCTTCTTCTTGAAGAACTCGCATTTGGACTGATTAAGTCGCAATCCACAATTACGCAGAACCTTAAGCACGCTTTGTAGATTTTGTAGGTGCTCTGAGTCATTATGGCCAGTAATTATCATATCATCCAAAATGCAATGAACTCCTGGAATTCCTTGCAGGATTTGTTCCATTGCGCGTTGCCACATAGCAGGGGCAGATGACACACCAAATGCTAGGCGGTTCATCTTATACAGTCCCTTATGAGTGTTCAAGGTGAGTAACTTACTTGACTCCTCGTTCATTACCATATGAAGATAAGCCTGTCTCAGATCAAGCTTACTGAAGCGCTGACCACCTGCAAGTGTCACGAATATATCTTCAATCTTAGGCAAGGGGTATTGTTCAGTCCGCAGATTAGCGTTAACGGTCACCTTAAAGTCGCCACAGATTCGAACTCCGCCACTTTTCTTCGCGACGGGTACAATGGGTGTCGCCCATTCACTAGTTTCAACAGGAGAGATTATATTCTCGCGTTCAAGCTTAACAAGTTCTGCTTCAATCTTGGGTCGAAGGGCATATGGGACCGGTCTGGCTTTAAGAAACACAGGTTGAGCGTTATCTTTAAGTACAAGGTTACCTTGAATTCATTTGGGCTCCCCAATTTCCTCTTTGAAGAGATCATTATATTCTCCAAGCAAGGCTTTTAGCTTAGCCTCAGTATCAACTTGATTATCCACCGACATTGTCAGAAGATTTGGCCAGTCCAGCTTTATGTGTGTGAGCCAGTCGCGTCCAAAAAGCGCTGGTCCTCTACGACCGACAACGTATAACTGTCCACAGTATTGTTGTCCTCGGTATTCAATATTCACGCACAACAAACCAACCGGTGCTATTTTCTTACCAGTGTATGTCTGCAGTTTCACGTTGGTTGTGTGTAGTTTCAAATGGGAGAATTTTTGCTGATAATCTTCCTTCGAAATGATCGATACCGCAGATCCAGTGTCCAATTCCATGCGAAATGGTGTACCATTAATGGACAGCGTCACCCAAATGGTACTATCTTTACTCTGATCCAAACTGTTAACTGCCAGCCGCCCAACAAACACTGAAGAATCATCATCATCAGTATGATCTGTCATTTCCACAGATTTCATGGGTTTCGACTTTTGCTTGCCCTTCCGTTGTCTCTGAGTCGAAGGGCCACGACTGGGTTGTTGATCAGGTTTCGATCAACATGCTGGACGGATATGTCCCTTTTTGTTGCATCCATGACACGTAACGTCCTTAAAGCAACACTGATTTGGGGAATGTCCTCCTCGTCCACAGCGATAACACGAGGAAGATATTTGCGGTTTCGCAGAAAATTTATGAACGGTTGACTCCGGCTTGATTTGCTGTTGAAATTCAACGGCGTCCTTTGCTGCAGCCTCCATGGCTGTAGCAATATCAATGGCTTTCTTGAGGGTAAGCTGTGCCTCAGCGAGCAGACGTTTAGTGATGTTTCCGGCTCGCAGACCACACACAAGCCGATCACGGAGTGCATCATTAAGGTAATCTCCAAACTCACAGTATTCAGTCAACCGCCTCAATTCAGCGAGGTAAGCAGTAACAGATTCACCTTCCCGCTGATCGCGTTTGTGAAAGCGAAATCGCTCTGCAATGACGAGTGGTTTTGGGGCAAGATGTTTCCCCAAAATATCAACTAAGTCTTTACAGAACTTGGAGCTTGGTTTTTCAGGAGCGAGTAGATTTTTTAATAGTCCATAAGTTTTAGGCCCAATTAAACTGATAAAAGCAGGAACTTTCTTATTGTCCTTGATATTATTGGCCTTGATATTATTGGCCTCAAAATATTGATCCAATCGCTCAATATATGTATACCAGTCTTCCTCCGACCGGTCAAAAGGATCAATCCTACCGATAAGGGCACTAGCGATGGCCATGGTTCAACGAGAGTTCAGCCACATAAGACAACATTACATACATGTGTACGCTACACGAGTTGGCAAACAACAACGTAAAGTCAATGTGTATAAGTACAGTACATACCATCGTTCAAAGTCACATGCGAACAAGATGAAAACTTGGCAGAATTTACTCCAAAAAGCACTCTCAAAAAGAAGCTTACACCCACAGCGAAGAAGACCATTGCTCCTTATCAATAATTATTGTAACAATAGTATCTATAGCGCCCTCTATTGTTGTAATGTAAAAGCCATGTGTGTACGAAGCCGCCATCTTATACAATATATCTGGACTTAGTTCTCAAATAAATAAGATTGAAACTGGACTAAGCCGTGTTCAAGAGACTATATTTACATGGTGTCAGAAGTAGAAACTTCCACTCCGTCTTAGTGAGTAGTAACGACTGAAATTTCTGAGCAGAAAAGACTTTTAGAACTGCCTGAAATCGACGTCTGCCACATCAAGCATCGTCGTAGTCGTGCTTCGTATTGTAGTACACATCGCGCGTGGATCCGTGAACTGAAAATGTATGTACCTATTCCGATATGGATGGGAATGGTTGCACTGTGAACAATATTTCAGCGGACTAAAATGGACATCAAGAACATTTCTACGTCTAGTCAAATGCTCTATAAGTATTTCGTAAGGTATATTACTAGTCTATGAATAGCCTTGAATGAGATATTCTTCACATTGATTTGTTGTATTTGATTTTGATAGGTCTATATTGATCTGTTGTATTTTGTATACATTGCTTGACATCTTCATACTAGTACAAAGTGAGCTATCATGACCACAACGGCTATGCCACCTCCCGCGCATATTCCACTACCACCTCCATTCCAGGTGACTGGAGACTTGAAATTGAACTGGAAAAAATTCCGACAGCTCTGGGATAGTTATGAGATAATAACTAACTTGTCTGAAAAATCAGACAGAATACGAGTAGCTACTTTCATAACTGCCATTGGCAGTGATGCTCTCGACATTCATAATAACCTTCCCTACAAAACTTAGGCAGACAAACAAAAAATGGATGTCATCCTTAAACTGTGGGAAGAACACTGCAAAGGAAAAACTAACGTCATCTATGAATGTTATTTGTTCAATAATTGTACACAAGGTGATGACCGTTTCGATGTCTACCTTGTCAAAGTTCGTGAGCTGGCATCGTCGTGTGATTTTGGCAATATGAGTGATGATTTCGTAAGAGACCGCATAGTTTGCGGAATATCTGATAGTACTTTGCGTAAAAGGCTCTTGCAAGAAGCAAGTTTAACACTTGACAAATGTGTGATGCTCTGTAAAGCTACAGAGGCCACAGTTTCGCAAATGAAAGCCGTGAAGCTCAGTAAATCAGACTCTAACTCTGAAGATGTCAAAGTGGTCAGACAGAAATCTCAATCCACTAAGAGGGAATTCACTGACAAATGGATCACAAACAATTGTAGATATTGTGGTAAACTGCATTAATTGTCAAAATCTAAATGCCCAGCATATGGGAAGACATGCACAAATTGCGGTAAGCCAAATCATTTTGCGCAGAAGTGTACCGTGCACAGTGGATCAGGGAAAAAGTCTGCATCACATAAGCCTAAATATAAGTAAAAGGGCAAGTCAAAAGCTCATGCACTAGATGTATATGAATATGAAGACAGTGCAAGTGAGGATTCAGATTATGATATCATGACTGTGGAGATGCTAGGTAAAGTAGATTGATCATCAGATCGATGACAAAGCTGTAAAAAAGTATCCTAACAAAATTATGGCTACCTTCTCCATCAAAGGTCAAATGGTTAAGATGCAAGTAGACTGTGGGGCCACTTGTAATGTCCTACCTCATACATGTAAATACTTACCTAAAGGGTTAAAGGTTAATGAAACTAAGAAAACTCTGTCACTGTATGATAACCAGGCAACCATTCCCGTGGTAGGAACATGTGACGTGCTGATCGTAAATATAAAGAACAAGCAAAAGGACATTGTACCATTCGTAATCATTGATGGTCAAAGCACACCACTGATTGGATCACGCACTGCTCAACGACTACAACTGATACAGGTGAAATATCACAATATCGCGGTCATAGATGAACACCTCAAATCGCAATCTTCGATCAAAACTCTAATGTCAAAAAGCGACGTCAGAGATGTGTATCCAAATGTGTTCACTGGACTCGGACACATGCCAGGGACAGTACACCTGGAACTCAATGAATCTGCTACACCAGCAGTAATGCCACCCAGACGGGTGCCAATAGCCATCAACCAAACTTTGAAAGAGGAAATAAATCGCTTGGAAGAACGACAAGTTATCACGAAAGTCGTTGAACCAATGGACTGGGTATCCAGTCTAGTGACAGTACAAAAACCAAATGGAAAGAAACACATATGTATTGACCCGCAGCATCTGAACAATGCTCTAAAATGTGGTCACTATCCACTTCCTGTGATAGATGACATCTTGCCTCAAATGACAAACGTGAAAGTATTCACAAAAGCAGATTGTAAGGAAGGCTTTCTGCAGTGTGAACTCGACTTAGAATCGTCATACCTCACAACCTTCCAAACTCCATGGGGTCGTTACAGATATAACAGAATGCCTTTTGGCATAAGCCCTGCTCCAGAAATATTCCAACAGAAGCTTGACCAAAATCTGGAGGGCCTAGAAGGCGTATATAAGATCGCTGATGACATCTTGATAACTGGACGCGGTGCAACGCTTCATGACGCGAATCGCGACCACAACGCAAACTTACACAAATTCATGCACAGATGCATCGAGCGAAACATCAAACTGAACTTTGATAAATTTGAATACAAGTGTTCCCAAGTCAACTATATGGGACACATACTCTCCAGTGATGGACTGAAAGCTGACCCAAGTAAAGTGGTCGCAATCAATGAAATGCAGAAACCACAGGATGTTGCAGGTGTTCAGCGATTTGTCGGTATGACAAAATACCTTGCTAAATTCCTGCCAGACCTATCTGACCTTAGCGAACCTCTGCGACGCCTTACTCATAAGGACACAGTCTGGAATTGGACTAATGAACAAGATAAAGCTTTTGAAGCTATCAAACAACGCGTGACAGACTCACCCGTACTCAAGTACTTTGACCCCAACCTTGCCACTGAAGGTCAAGGAGATGCATCAAGCAAGGGACTCGGATTTGTCCTTTTGCATCAGGGGCAACCAATTGCATACGCTAGCCGAGCGCTCACTCCAGCAGAGACTCGCTATTCGCAAATAGAAAAAGAGCTGCTCGCACAAGTCTTCGGAATGGAAAGAAACCATCAGTATGTCTATGGACGCAAGATTCTACTTTGGACTGACCATAAGCCTTTGGTTGCCATTCGACGCAAACCATTGGCTGCTGCGCCAAAACGACTTCAACGCCTGTTGATTCGACTCGATCAATATGATGTCGAAATCAAATACCAACCCGGGAAAGAAATGTACCTGGCTGACACACTCTCGCGAGCATATCTCGACAATGTAGGGAGATCAGAAACCGAAATCGCAGTGGAGAATATCAACATGACTGACGTTCTTCCACTTTCCAAGCAAGGACTGACCGATTTACAAAGAGCCACCTCTGAGGACTCTACACTCCAACTAGTAATCCAGCAGATTACAACAGGCTGGCCGGAAACATCACACGAATGCCCACCAGAGACACATCCATACTTCAAAGTACGTGATGAACTGACAACACAGCATGGTATAGTCCTGAAAGGCCATCGCTGTGTCATACCAAAAACACTTCGACAGGGCATTCGACAAAGACTACACGCAGCACACACAGGCGTAGAAAGCACTCTACGGCGTGCCAGAGAATCAGTGTACTGGCCAGGACTAAACAACGACATCAAGCATTATGTTTCACAATGTGAGACATGCAACACATATCAACCGAGCCAACAAAAACAGCCATTGATAAGTCATGACCTCCCTCACAGGCCTTGGGAAAAGATCGGTTGTGACATATTCACACTCGATAGCCATGATTACTTATACACAGTAGACTGCTACTCGGATTATTTCGAGATAGACAATCTGCATGGTAAGAAAGATGCCACTATCATCATCAAACACCTCAAGAAACACTTCTCCAACCACGGTATACCAGACACAATTCAATCCGACAATGGACCTCTTTTCAACTCATGACAGTTTGCAAATTTTGCCACGGCATATGGATTCGATCGCACAACAAGCTCACCGGAATATTTGCAGAGCAATGGAAAGGTTGAAAACACGGTAAAGCTGACAAAGCGCTTGATCAAGAAAACCAAGAAAGACCACGGTGACTTCTATATGAACCTCCTCATCTGGCGTAATACACCAACCGAAGGTCTTCATAGTTCGCCTGCACAGCGATTGCTCGGTCGCCGCACAAAGACAAACATCCCCATCTCACATGAACTTCTCAAACCAAAGATCATCCAGGATGTTCACACCAATAAAGAAAAGAGAAATGCAAAGCAAGCACGCTACTACAACGGGGGAGCTAAAGAACTTGAACCATTGAAAGAAAGGGAAACAGTGAGATTCCAACAAAAGAAAGACAGCAAAACTTGGGAAAAGGCCCAGGTTCAACAACAAGTCGGCATTCGGTCATATTGAGTCATGACACAAGATGGTCGAGAGTATCGCCGAAATAGGAAACATCTGAGAAAGAGCGCTGAGAAATTTATCGCAACCCCAGAGATCTCAGTAACGCCCACACACGATCTACCGCTAACACAGCCAGTGATTTCGCGTGATATTCCTCATCAGAGCGCTGGTAAAGGATCTCAAGCGATCAGTGCACAAAACCCCACGGAAATGACAAGTTTGAGAAGTAGCACCAGAATTCGGACATCACCCAAATACCTAGAACACTATGTGAAAAAATAAGAACTCAATGACAACTTGACCCTGTTTATACATGTAGCAACAATTTAATAGTTTAACAGTTTAAACCATTGCGGTTTATTACATGAAGTTTAATAGTTTAACAAAGTTGTTTGTTATTAGTTTTAGTTAAATGTTAACACAACACATGTTAAAAAAAGTTGTTATCTACCAGTTTGATAAAACTCATACATGTATTAATCTAAAAGGAAGAAGATAACTTCCCTTTTTATGAAAGGAAAGGTGTAACAATAGTATCTTTTTTTTATAAAAGCAACTGTGAACAATAGCCACATCAGTAAATGACTAAAGAGGTCATCTGATAGGCCAATCAAATGGTTCACTGCAGACCAGAGTGAAAAAAGAGAAAAAGAAAGAAAAAAAAATAATAATGTATATATATATATATATATATATATATATATATATATATATATATATATATATATATATATATATATATATATATATATATATATATATATATATATATATATATATATAAACATATTATGCAAAGGTGACATACATGAATGAACTCAATTGAACTAAACTAATTAGAGAAATGACACCTGGCAAGGCATGGAGGGGAGCCCTACAAACTAATCCTACCTAACTGCAAAACCTGATCCTACTGCACTGTTCTCCCGCAGTTTAAGGAACAAGTCCAGCCGGAACAGTATTCACAAGTGCTCTAGTAGGACAGGGAACTAGCCTACATGTTCTAACCAACCATGCCTTGATAGGCAATTGCGCTCTGTATACATCAAGAGGAGGCAAGAGACAGGAGATGTTTATGAACTTGAGTCTTGAAAGATTGGACGCCACTGTCAGAAATTTTCCCAACTACAGCTTCTGGAAGGTTGTTCCAAGTTCTGATTGCTGTGTGCAGGAAGCTTCTATCCAGGGTGTAAGTTTTGGCATTAGGCAAGGACAGGGCATGAGCCGGAATGGATGTGCTAGATCGTGTTACACGCCGCCTATCATAAGGAGGTGGTAGCATAGCTCGAAGGTCTGAAGGGCTATGGCTGGTGTGCATTTTGTACAACACTGTAGCTGCAGCAACCTGTCTCCTGTGATGTAGACTGGTAATAGCCAACTTCTCAAGAGCAATGGCTCCATCAACACCAATAATTTTGAGAGCCTTTCTTTGAATGGAGTCAAGTTGACTGAGGATGGTCTGTGAAGCATTCATCCAGGATAAACAGGCATACTCCATGACACTACGCACCTGCGCTTTATAGACAGTGGCCCTACCCTTGATGTCCAATTTGTTTGCGACTTTCCGCAATGCTCCAAGCCTTTGAGCAGCTTTCTTGGAAATGGAGATGTTTTTTGCCCATGCAAGCTTACTGTCAATGGTAACCCCAAGGATCTCAATTTCTTTCTTCACTGCCAGCTTGCTATTTCCAAAGTACAAATCAAGTGTAGATGGACTCCTCTTTCTAGATATCATCATTGCTTTACACTTTGTTGGCTCGAATGTTACCATCCAGTCAGCTGCCCATGCTTTGATCCTTTCCAGGTATCTGTTCAGGCTGGCTGCCACTAGGTTACTCTCACTTGGTGATCTTATTGGTGCAAAGATCGTGCAGTCATCAGCATAAAGGTACATCTCATTCTTACACACATCAACAAGATCATCAATAAAGATGGAGAACAAAAGTGGACCAAGTATTGAGCCTTGCGGGACTGATGCATTGATGGATGATGAGTTAGAAGATTGACCAGAGAGAACAACCTTAATCGATCTTCCATGAAGGTAGCTTTGTAGCCAGGTTAGCAGCTTTCCAGTTATCCCCTTGGATTTCAGCTTGGCACAGAGTCCATTATGCCAGACTTTATCAAATGCTCCTTTGATGTCCAGGGCAATGACACATACCTCACCGTTCTTATCCAAGTAGGTGTTCCATGTCTGGGAAAGGATGGTAAGAAGGTCTGCTGTGCTATGGTCTGGTCGGAAGCCAAACTGCCTGCTTGAAAAAAGGTGGTTGCGAAGCAGGTAATTTTGGAGTTGTTTCTGGACTGCTGCTTCCATAACCTTGCTGACGACACTTAGCAGGGATATTGGGCGGTACTTAGAAGGATCAGCTCTGGAGTCTCTCTTGTGTACCGGTGTCACTGAGGCTGTCTTCCACTGGTTTGGGAATACACCACACGAATAGCACAAGTGAAAGAGACGGCACAGAGGACCAGCAAGTTCTGTGCTGCATTCCTTCAGTTGAAATCTGGTCAGGACCGGATGCTTTGTCAGGCTCGAGTTTCTGCATTATCCTCCGGATGTCCTTGGGCTTGAAGATTATTTTTTCAAGCTTGGTGGTAGAAAACTGCTTGACCCCTGGAGGTTGGTCATCAGCATTTGATAGACGACACTTTTCTGCAAATGCCTGGCAGAAAACATCAGCCTTGTCTCTAGCTGTTGAGTATGCAACTCCATTGTGTTCAATGACGGGAATATCAGAGTGGCCTGTTCTTCCAGAAAGAGAGTTTACTGTACTCCACCACTTCTTGCTGCTGAGATCATTGCCGGTTAGATTTTGCCTTAACTTGATGTTGTAGTTTATTTTGGCTTGACTCTCCGCTTGATTGTATTTTCGTCTTGCTAATGTAAACTTCTTTCTATTTGCAGGGGTGTTGCGCTTCTTTAACTGACGGTAGAGGCAACGCTTTCTTTTTGCAGCATGTCTGCACTTGTCATCAAACCAAGCTTTATCACCAGTCTTCTTAGTAACTGTTTTGCTAGGAATGTACATGTCCATGGCCTCACGAATGGCCAGTGTAACTTTGGTACATGCCTCCTCAGGGGCGTTATTGTTGAGTATTCCCGACCAGTTGACAGATGAAAGATGTCCTCGCATATCCCAGAAGTTTGCTCGATCATAGCTCCAAACTTTCCTTCTGTACGGCTTGTCCCGGAAGACTGGAACCTGTAGCTGTACTAGCACAGGGTTATGATCTGAAGTGCCAAGGTGTGCAAAGGCTGTGGCAGTAGCAGGTAAGTCTGTCATAACAAGATCCAGGATATGCTCTGCTCTTGTTGGCTCAGCTACAATCTGGTGTAGACCAAGACAGTCTGCTAGTCGGAGTGTTAATCGGCCCGCACTGTCTCATGGCCGAGCGGTCTAGCGCACCGAACTCAAGTTCTGGTGTTGCCAGCAGCAGGGTGTGGGTTCGAGCCCCGGTCATGACACTTGTGTCCTTGAGCAAGGTACTTAACCATAATTGCTTCGTCCTTCGGATGGGACGTAAAGCCGTAGGTCCCGTGTGTTGTGTAATGCACGTAAAAAAGAATGCGCCTTGAGCACCACTTAGTTGGTGGATACGTGCGCTATATAAGTCCACATATTATTATTATTATTAGCCAGTCTTGGTGATGGACATTAAAATCACCCACAAGCATCAGAGATTGTGCTCCAAACTCGATCATCTTGGGGAGGGCACTTGTATCCAGATACTCCAGTATATCATTGTTGCCACTAGGTGGTCTATAAATGGCACCAATGAACAGTTTCTGAGACTGAAGAGAAATCGTAAGCCACATGAGTTCAAGGTGTTTTGGATCTCTCCTGGGGTTGTGGTAAATGGCGATGCCATCCAGGCAGTAAACAGCAAGGCCACCTCCAGATGTACCTTCACGATCTCTGCGGCAGCACATGGAATAACCAGGAATTGTGATGCAGTCAGCTCCATCTGCAACCGTTGAGTCAAGGAAGGTCTCTACCACTATGACAATGGCAGGTTTTTCTTTGGTGCATAGGTTAGCGAGTTCACCGATGTTGGATCGTAAGCCACGTATGTTCACCTCTATGATTCGCAATTCTGTATCTCGTAGTCGATGGGCAGGCATTTGTCGTTTCCGTTTTGATTGGTCCTTTCGAGGCTTGGCTGTAGACTTGGCTGTAGACAAGAAAGAGACGGGCACAGGGGTTGCTAGCCCTTGTACCCCAGTAACACACCTGGACAGTGCGGTGAAGGTATGTGCTATGCATGACCTGATCTGAAAGCATCATAATATGGCTCATAATATGACTCATAACAGATCGGGTTCAGAGAAGAACCACTTGGTCAAGGATTGGGTGATCAGCACTGATGGAAAAATTGTATACCTCCACTACCCACTATAGCACCCTCTATTGTTGTAATGTAAAAGCCATGTGTGTACGAAGCCGCCATCTTGTACAATATATCTGGACTTAGTTCTCAAATAAATAAGATTGAAACTGGACTAAGCCGTGTTCAAGAGACTATATTTACAATTATAAGGTTTAGAAACATCCCCGTCGCCAGTTGTAGTATATGTAGCGTGGGTAGAATACAAGATTAACACGCACACTTTATACTTTGGAGCTGCCATTACTGAAAAATGTTTATTCTGTGCCCTTGCAATCCAGGGGTCATGATTTGACCTTTGACAATAAGCTGTATGCAAATTATACAATCATAAATATTCATGAGCTGTGTCTAAGTCGGGCAAGTGGGCCAAAGAAAATATATCACAAAACCCCATACATGTTCTTTGTTTAATTGACTGAAGACATTCATGTGAATGCTGTGAGAATTCAATGATTGCGGGCAGTCTACATTTATTTGGCTTCATGTTTTGCAACATATTTTGCTTTTTTTCCTGTCTTCTTTTATAGGCACAACAACAAATCGAAGAAGAGGGAAATACAGGTCCTAGAGATGGGCATTAGTATGCCAAGGCCCTCCATGACATCTCCTGAGCCCCTCCCTCCCTCAGTGCCCAAGCCCCTGACCCTAAATGTGCCGGGAATTCCCCATCCCTTTGAGTACCAGGATCCTGCCAACACTGCCGGCCAGGGAACCTTCAGATTGAGATCCCAGACAGCCCCCACCCCCACACAACAACCAGCACCCTCTACGCACCCTGCAGCTCTCCCAGTCTGCTTCTTTGTTCCTGTCACCCCCAGCCATCCGCAAGATCGTGAGCAACTGCAGCCAGCTTCTCAGGCCCATCCGAGGAATGTGGAGGGAAGGCCCGCCCCTCGAAGTACGGCACACTATCGCCGGCATGCCACCAGCGAAGAGGAGACAGGCATTCCTCGCAAAAAGTATGCTGCCCACACTAAAGTATCGACCTGCAGCAAGTGTAAACTGCCAAGAGAATCGCCAAGCTACACACAGTACTATGGCAGCTGGTACTGTGTCAACACTGCTGCAGAAACGAAAGAAGAGTGGCGGGCAAGGATGGTGGCCAAGCGGGAGGAGAAGCGTGGCCAAAAGGAGTGAAGATGGTGGCTAGATGCAGGGAGCAGACAAGTGTGGTTATCTCAAGGAGGAGTGTGTACAGTTGGCTACACAAAAAGGTTTTTAATGCTGCCAAATCCAAGAGCAACGATAGCAAATGAGTACGTTCTAAAATTTAGTCAATTTAATGTTTGACAACCACGGCCAACAATGTACTCATTTCCCATAATTTTGCCTTGGATTTGAAGGTCCCAAGCCCTTAAAAAGCAGAGGGGAAACCTAGCTGTGAGGTAATTCAACAAGAAAATGAAGGTACAAGTAAATTTATTCATTGATTTACTTCTTCACTTTTTATTCATTTCAGTTAATCACCTACAGCGAATTTACCACCATTTAAAGTGTACCTAGAACCAGAATTGTTACGGTTCCCTTTTCCAATAACAATGTAGAATGATACTTCATTATGTCACATAAAAAAAAACCCAAAGATTTTGCCTTTTCGGTCATGCCTAAAAAACTGCTTTTACAGATCCATTTTTTAGCACTGGCTACTGCAAATCGCGAAAAGACCCCCCGCGTTGAGTCTCTGTGCACAGAGCATTCCGCGAACTACTGCATGACGTCACGACGTGTAAGAGGTCTTGTTGTATAATATTATACGTGTATTATGTACTGCCGAATGGTTTTGCCCGGTATCCGGACACGGCTTTTCCGATGATCATCACATGTGATCGTTTGACCGGGTGGGGATCAAACAATACAGCATGCAGTAAATGCACGACAAATATAAAATATATTTCATAAATAATATAAAAATTAACATGCACATGTTAAAGCTGCATTTCCTTCAAATTTGGGAATGAACTCCGCGGCTGGGCCAACCCGATCATGCCGATTCGCCGTGCGCGTAATCCCCACTCTCCACATACTGTTTCATGTTCCCACGTAAACACTTACCTGTGTTCGCTCCTTCTTTTTCGACCGTTTGGCCCTTTCACTTTCTGGCTTTTCGGCTTGTTTCCCTGACCACGTTGTGGCAATATTCGGAGCCTTCAGTGTGGGAACTGCACCCTTTTTCAGGACAGTTCACGAGGTGAATCCAAACTGCTCCTTGAGTTATCCAGGATACACGACCACTTCGAAGTCGGATTACGTCGTCTTTACGAAATGTACCCATTCCTTCCTAATAGCTTGATCAGCAGGAAATTGTAGGAAGCTGAGGTTAGGATTTTTATCGCTGTTCCTTGTGCAGCCTCCAACAGCACACGATCTCGGCATTTTTAGTTTTATGACACTTCACCTCTAGACCTTCAACCATGACATGAAGATCCGTGCTTCTGCGGCAGCAGGCCATCCTTGCATCGCGCATCGCACTGTGTAATCAGTGATTGCGCAATAACATCAGCAACCTCTTACACGTTTTGACGTCATGAATTTTTTTAACCAATCAAATGCCCTCAGCGGCCAAATGCTAATAAGTTTTGCCAAATCCCCAAAAATTACCATTTTCTTTGATGCGATGTTGCAAAAAGTCTGTAAATCCAAATTGCTTATTTAACTCATAAAACAGTAGTCTGATATAATGTCTACAATGTGTATAATTATTTCTGCTGTCTAAATTCTGGTTCTAGGTACACTTTAAAAGGATTAAAATGTATTAATTAGGCCTGTGCGAATAGTGCGATTATTCAAATATTCGCGAATAGTTGTTGCTAATCTTACTCGTATTTGCGGATTTTTAACTATTCGATTAATCGCGCTGGTGCGAATACCTAAAAACTATTCGCGAATAATGACCATTCACGAGTAATTGCAAGTAATAATGTAGGCCTAT
>CM055834.1:4213760-4251260 GCA_029582265.1 Zoroaster sp. YZ-2022 | reverse complement strand
TGAAACAAAGTTGGAATTTTTTATTTTTTTTTCTGGTATAGGCAAAGTGTTCAAAAAATGACTTCGTTCAAAACCAAATGAATGTTGATAGCTTCCTGTTATAAAACACAGGTTAAACATTGTTAAACATGATAAAACTCTTTAAAGTGTTTGGCCTACAGTTAGACTGAGTTCTGTTCAAAGTCACTTTGTAACATAGTCTTTGAGATAACCGGGGGAGGGGCGTCGTCTCAGTCTAGCTGGTTGTTTCCGGGTCTGTTCATTTGAGGTTTGTGCAATGGTAGGCATAGTCTGGTTTTGCGGAGTGTTGGTGGGTGCTGTTTGTGGATGATTGGTTATCACTTCCTCCTCCTCACTGTCGGTTTTGACATAAGCATCCACGTGAATGGGTACCTTTTTGAACCGAGACAATTAGTTGTGAGTGATTGTGTGACCACTTGCTGTTGCTGTCAACATGCTACCATTTTTGGCGGACACGACATGTGGCTGGGGGTCAAACGGTGTGGAGAGCTTGTTAGGGCGGTGGTCAAATTTGACTAACACTGTATCACCCTCTTGCACATTGGGTGTGTCAGAGCTAGCTCCCAAACGGCGATCAGTATATTGTTTTTGTGTGAACTTTGCGCGCTGGTCGTTATCCCTGGCGGTGGCATCGGATGTAGATGTTGTGTTTGGATCAACCTGTGGCAGGCGTGTGCGAGGCGTGCGTCCAAACATTAGTCGGAAGGGGGATAGGCCAGTAGATGGGTGTGGGGTGGCACGGTATTGCCGAAGGAATTTGTGTAATTCCTGTTTCCATGGTTTGCATTCGAGATGAGCAGCACGGACGATCTTCATGAGCGGTTTGTTGAATGCTTTGGCTTGGGCATTGGCCTGGGGCCAATGTGGTGTAATGCGTCTGTGTTCAAATCCACTGTATTTTGTGAATTGTGCGAATGCATGGAAGTTGAATGGACACCCGTTGTCAGTTTTAATGACTTTGCAGTAGCCAAGAGTGGAGAGAACCTTGTCCAAGACGGGTATGACTGTAGTCGATGAAACAGATTTCACGATTTCAACGATTGGGTATCGTGAGTATTCATCTATGAGGACCATTAGGTATTCTCCACTGGGTAGTGGGCCGCAGAAATCCATGCTGAGGTGTTGCCACGCTCCTGGCGGCATTGGTGACATGCGTAGTGGTTCGAATGGTCCTTTGGCTGGTGTAGCTGCTTGGCATGCGAGGCAGTTGCGTACGGTGTTTTCAACTTTTTCGTTTATCCCTGGGAACCATACTTTCGAGCGTATCATTGCTTTTGTTCTGGCCATTCCTTGGTGGCCTTCGTGAGCGAGGGAAACTGCGAGCTCGCGGAGTGTTGCGGGGATGACGATCTTGTCATGTCGTAGTAATATGTTAGCTGTGTGACATGATAGTTCATCCCTTAAGTTGCGGAGTTGTAGCAGATCATTTGTAGAGACAGTGGGGTCTGTCATTGTATCAAGCTCGAACCAGCGTCATGTCCGGAGGAGCTCCATTACTTTCTGGAGTGTAGGGTCGTTGGCTGTAGCAGTCTCAATATCATCAATGGTCATTGCTCACAGTACTGAAGTCGATGTCACGAAGTTAACGTATTGTTCAGCGATTCTCTGTTCGTGGGATGTAGCTTGTGTATCCTTGTGAGGGTGGCGAGATATGTAATCAGCTGGGTTTTCGCTTCCTGGCTGATATTGTATTGTGAACTTGTATGGTTGTAGACGAAGGCCCCACCGTTCAATCCGTAAAGGGGGGCGTGGTTTCTGCCAAATGTTAACAAGTGGCTTGTGATCCGTGATCACTGTGAAGTGTGGTGATCCACGAATATACATATCAAAGTGTTCACATGCCCATACGATTGCGAGGGCTTCGCGTTCTGTCTGGCTGTATCTGGACTCAACAGGCGTGACAGCACGACTGGATATATGCAACAACATCCCTGTCCTGTGTAAGTATTGCCCCTAGTCCGATAGGGCTTGCGTCTACTGCAATTGCGATGTCCTTTCGGAGATCGAAGTAAGCAATGTTCGTGTTCTCCTTGAGTGCGTTTTTGAGCGTATCAAAGGCATTTTGTTGTTCATGTGACCAGTTCCAGCTGTAATCTTTCCTGGTCAGGCGTCGTAGCGGTTCAGTTATCGTAGCATAGTTTTTGATGAATTTGTCATCCCCAACAAACTCTGTAGTTCTTGAGCATTCATTGGTGGGAATGCTGCGTCCGGAGATATCCCTGTTGGGCTGAAAACAAGGCCGAAGATGGTGTTCACATTGAATTCGTGTAGGCATTTGTGTATCGTCTAGTGCTTTGTCATGGTCCTGCTGTGCATTGGGCCCGGATCCAAAGCAAATTGTGTCATCGCTAATGTTCCGTGCACCATCAATGCCGGCAATGACATTCTGTATCGCTTCCTGGAAGACTTCGCTTGCCGATAATATGCCAAAGTTAAGTCGCTTATACCGAAAGAGTCCAACATGTGTGGCGAATGTTGTGATGGAGCGCGAGCTGGGCTCAAGCTCGAGTTGGTGGTAGCCCGAGCGTAGGTAGATTTTGCTGAAAACGGATGCACCGTTAAGATCATGTATTAGCTCGTCCACTGTTGGTGTAGTGTGGCGCTCGCGTAGTATGGCTTTGTTTGGTTCACGCATATCTACGCAGAGGCGTATGGAGCCATCTTTCTTGGACGGGGTGACTATTGGTAACACCCAGGGGGTCGGTTCACCCCCACACGTTCGATAATGTCCAGGTGTTCCAGGCGTTTGAGCTCTGTCTCGACTTTTGTTCAAAGGTGGAACGGTGTGCGCCGGTTTGTTATGGCTTTCGGTCGTACTGTCAGATCTATGTGTATCTTGACTTAGAGTCCGGGTATTTGTCCTTGCACTGAGTTTTAAGCGTAGTGGCGTGGACAACGTTGATGAGTTGTAGATTTGTCGCAGTCTCATACCCAGTGGCGTAGCGTAGTTACGACGGGCCCAAGTGCACGCTGTTATGAACGGGCCCTAGTGCTCGCTAGTTACTAGTTATGAAGCACACCCGCACACGCACACACACATTCTCATTTTTGCATCCTTGTGGAGACCTCTATTGTTCTTTCCTTTGTTCCTGTACTTAATAATTTCCCATAGGTTTTGTACACAAATTCCTTGTGGAGACATGGCTTCTTTAGAAATTCCTTGTGGAGACCAATTGTTCTTGCCTTTCCCTTTTGTTATAGGACTCCACAAGGCAGCGAAAGTGAGAGCACACACACACACACACACACACACACATCAAAGCGTAGGCCTATATATTTTACCAACAATGTGTTGGATTTTACAGTCGAATAAGTTACTTAGGCTATTGCGCTATCAGAACCATGGATAGCGCTCTGACACGCTAATGTAAACAGACGGTCAAACAAGTCAACAAGTCAACTACTCAACCAACTGTATGACTGACATGGGTTTGCCTTTTCGAGGACATATATAGCAAATGGCATCTCTTAAATTTTAAGTCAGTTCTTCTTTGAACACAGACGTACTTCTAAGGTGGCGATTCGAAGTGCGTGCAGGGGCCCGTTCTCTGCAACACAATGTCGAATGGCCTGCTCTCTCTACGGGCCCCACCACCCCACGGGCCCCAGTGCAGCCGCACTGCCTGCACTGTCTATATTTACGCCCCTGCTCATACCCCAGCAATGAACCATGGTTTCCTTTTGCTATGAGGAATCTGTGGCACTGTATCTGAGCAGCTGTCTCCACTGTAAGCTAGCACTCACCCAGAATTGTTATGGGTTGTTCACTCCCATAAGCATGTACTCAGGATTGGCCGTGCTGTGCCATCTTTGGCGAGCCTATTCTAGCGTAAGTTTGTTCATCAAGAATGTTAACGGTTGAACCTGTGTCAATAAGTAGCTTGACTGTGTTATTGTTTATTTTAACACAGGCAAGGAAAGTGCATAGACTGTATGTGTAGTATTTGCGTGTTGTGGGCGAACAGTGAAACAATACTCTTCATCACTGTATTCTCCCGGAGTTGTATCCTTTCTTGATACACACCCACTCAAAATGGTTCTCTTTTACGCAGTAGGAGCATTTCTTGCCCTTCGCTGGGCACCGGCCATCATGTGGGTATGATCCGCCACAGAAAATACATGTTTTGTCCCGTTTACCTGTTGTATTATTATTATTATTATTATTTTATTCAGATAAAAATCAACAAGGACAATGGATAACATACTAATAATACAAAAATACAAAAATACAGAAAAACAAACAGAAAACAAAATTACAGTTGATTTCATCTGGGATAGCCCAAAAAGCCAATTACACAGGCTTATTTCCATTGGGGTCCCTTACTGAGGAACAAAACAATACAAGAATTGGACAATTTACAAAAATACTTAAAAATATTGCACAAATTACAACATTTAAAGGCATCAAAGACATTAGAAACCACCCAAACTGCATATACCATTGACCCACACCTAAATAAAAATTAAAAAAATAAGAATTGCACTGTACACATTTAAATTTTTTGGGGGGAATACCCCAAATTACATAATTGTATATTGAGGGCTAAGATTGATTTAAAACTATGGTCACAGCTAATTGAGGAAAACCCACAACCCTAAGGATACCCCCACCCCCACACCTTTACAGATACACCAAAGCAAATATATTAAAGTAAACTTAATTTATTTCCTTAAATTTGGCTTTTGTTGAAAGATGAGACTTAACTAGTTTTTTATATAAGAGAAAATTAGATGTATTTTTTATATTAGATGACAAAGCATTCCAGTCTTTGATGGCTGTAACAGAAAAGGTATTGCTGGATGAAGCTGGAATGATAAAATTAAATTCACTATGCCTGGTGCTATAATTGTGTACACCAGATACTCTGATAAAATTGTCACTCAAATATTTAGGTGTTATATTACGAGTTATTTTGTACACATGATTAAGTTTCAATTGGGTAACCCTATCCTTGACATTTAATAAACCAAGTCTATCTAGTTCCGTCTGTACTATATGAGCCCTAGAACTTTTATCCAGAATAAATCTAATCATTTTATTTTGCATAATTTGAAGTTTGTTCTTCAGTTTTGATGAGAGTGCAGAATACCAGGATGAGCATGGAGTAGTTAAAATAACATTGAATCAATGCTGAACATAAAATTTTACGGGAATTTTCATTGAGAAAAAGAGTCTGTCTGTAAAGAAACTTGAGTCTATCACCAGTTTTCTTAATAATCGAATTGGCGATAGGCTCACCCAATAAACATTGGTCTAGTGAAACCCCTAGATATTTCACAGTTGAAGCAGGTTTAATTGGTTCGCCATTGCATAAAACTGAAAATGTACCAGCCATCTTCAGTCTGAATAGTTCCAAAAAGAATGGACTCTGTTTTACCCAAATGTAGGGATAATTTGTTGTCAACAAGCCAATGTCTGCATGATTCCAATTCTGTACTTAAGGACGCAGCTATAACATTAGGATCCTTATCAGAGACCAGAAGAGCACTATCATCAGCATACTGGAGTAATTTACAATTAACACTGATTGGCATGTCATTAATATAACATAAAAATAAAAGGGGACCTAATAGGCTGCATTGGGGCACACCACATGTTAGCCAGAGTGGTTTAGACTCAACTTTATTAACATTGACTATTTGCTGTCTATTATTTAAATAAGATTGAAACCATTTCACAGATCCAAATCCCATAGCCAGTAGCTTTTTACAGAGTATAACATGGTCCACAGTATCAAATGCCTTTTGGAGATCAAGCATGACCATACCAGTATAATCACCAAGGGACATATGAGAACGGATGTGATCAGATAAATGGATGAGACGTGTATCTGTGGAGAATGAACCCCTGAACCCTGATTGAAAATTATATAAAATATTATTTTCCCTAAGGTATTCCTCAACTTGAACATACACTGATCTTTCGAGTAATTTAGAAATAACACAGAGAATGCTGATTGGTCTGTAGTTGCTGACATCAGATCTGCCATTTTTTTAAAACAGCGGTTGAACACGGGCAATTTTAAAATCGTCGGGCACAACACTGGAAGAAATGGACAGATTAACTATATAGGTGACAGGTTTTTTTAATTCAGTGGCACCATCCTTCAGAAATCTGGCAGGAATGTTGTCAGGACCAGTACTTTTGCTAATAATGAGATTAGTAAGTTCAGTAAGTATGAAGTCCTCAGTAACTGTAGATAATATAAAACCACCAGGAACAACTCCTTTACTTGCATAGTACTCCTTAAAAATACTAGAATCCGTGGTAAATCTGTTGGTACTGGTAGGAAGTTTACTGGACAAATTGGAAGCAACATTTGTAAAAAACTTGTTAAAATGATCAGCAACTTTATACGAGTCAAAACACAGTTCATCATCAATGTTGAGAACAACCCTGGGCTGAACCTTGGATGCATGACTATAGCCTAGAGATTTCAATTGATGCCATAATTTCTTGGGGTGTTTTTTGTGCTCATTAATTTTATTGCTGAAATACTCAGCTTTAGCCCGCCTGATGTCCCTTTGTACCTTATTCCTAATTTGACAAAAGCTGCTGTAAGTTTCAAGGTCGGCAGTATTTTTCCGAAAAATGTATAAAAAATGATCCCTTTGTCTAATACTGTCCAGAATATCGTTATTCATCCAAGGTTCAGTTCTACTTTTGAGACGGATTTCTTTGATAGGAGCAATCCTGTCTAAAATACTAATAAAAATTGATTTAAAATTAATCCATGCTATATTAACATCATTAGAGCTCAGGACAACAGCCCAGTCAACCTTAGACAATTCAGAAACAAGAACGGCTGGGCTGTAGTTTCTAAGAGATCTAATTTTAACAACGTTGTGATGATTAACTTGACCTCGCACCACCTTGTGTGTACAATAAGTGATGAGATGGTCACTAAGGCCAATATTAATAGTACCGTGTTGACAAATCTTATCACTATTGTTACAGATAATATGATCTAAAATTGTGCTAGAAGAGCTAGTGACTCGAGTAGGTGTATCAATAAGTTGTTTACAGTTAAATAAATTCAAAATATTGGTCAGCTTTCTAGTGAGACTAGAGGTCTTGTCAAGTAAATTGACATTAAGGTCACCCAAAATTATCAGTTCACAATCCGATCGAATTTTAGATAAACTTTCCTCAAAGTATTCAAAAAAATCACTGACTTTGGGTGGGCGGTAGCAAGTCCCGACAACTATTGGTTTAGTTTTCGGAAGTAACAGCTCAAACCAAATGTCTTCCAGATGTAAATTGTGAAGATCCGGTCTTGTGTTGAAGGCTAAGTTGTTTCTAATGAATACACATACCCCACCACCACATCTAGATCTATCTTGACGCAGGATGGAGTAACCCTCAACCTTGATCTCTTCGTCAGGAACAGAATCATCCAACCAGGATTCAGAAATGGAGATAACTGCAGCGTTAGTTTCTGTAGCAAAAGAGATCTCAACTCCGAGATCTTAGGTAATAAAGATCTAACATTTACATGAATGAAATGTAAACCTTTACGTTTAAAACACTGGAAATGACCGTTACTTGCTCCAGTAGAGGGTAGGTTTGGTTGATTTAGTTGATTAGACCCACTGCTGCTGTGGACATTGACGTCGATAGAAGACTTATCAAGTTCGTTGGAAAATGGAAGCTCATCGAAGGAACATTTGTTACAGATGTAGTCAAAGTCGGTGTTATCTGCAACCAGCTTATCATAAATTGAATTCGTCAGAAAACTGGTGCATCTACTGTGGACCCAGTTATTGCATGAGTCACAGCTGATCGCTCGGCTTCTGCTTGTAACACCAATCTCACAATGAACACAAGGGTGCTTGGGTTTACGACGAGATGACTGGGTGGGGCCAGGATTTGGATTAATGTCCCCACTTAGCAAGATGAACAGTAAAATAGATAACTGTGATATATCAAGTTCAGATTTATGTTGTTTGTTGCTGGTTATAGATCTCCAGAATATTCGAAGATCATGTCTTGACATTGGTGGCACGGTGAAATATTCAGAAATAGCATGTTTTCCAAAAGAAGTCGAATAGGGTTGGTTAACATCTAGTAGAAGCCATTTTGCATTATCTTTAGCGGAAGCTTTCTCATTCACTGAAGAAATCTGGTAACTATGATAAGTTGCAGCTCGGTAAAAACACATAAAAATAGTTACCGTGACAGCCACATTGTAAATGGGCGCCATCTTGGAAAGTCCCAGTGTCACACAGACAGCGTAAATTGTAGATGAATTTATCACAAACCAGCAGGAATTACATTCGACAATCACAGGTTAGTCAACATCCTTGGCTAATATTTGTGCAGGTTTGACGTCCAAAAGAAGAAGATTGACAGCAGAAAATGTTGATTATGGTGAATTAAAAAAAAAAACCTGACGTATTGTTGCGTTTCTTGGAATCAGGCTTTCTGTGCTTCGTTTGTTTCGGTCCAGTGTGCGTTCGAGTTGCGTGTACCGTCTCGCGTTCCATTGTGGTTGCTTGAGCATCAGCGGTTTCCAAGGCCTTCCCCAAGTTGAGTATGTCTTTGAGGGACCTGTCAGGCTCACGAAGAGCACGTCTGCGTAGTCTGTTGGATAGCAGTGTTGTATCAACTGCATGAGGAGCTCTTTATCTGGTTCGGCAAACTCACAAGTTTTAGCGAGAGTTCGTAGTTCAGTGACGTATTCGTCTAGTGTTTGCCCATCCCTATGTTTGCAAGCACGAAATGTGTAGATTTCCATTTGTACGTTTTTCTTAGGCTTGAAATAATTATCAAGGACCGACCTGGCATCTTTGTATGTGTTGCCAGACCCGGGAGGCTTCTCTGCATCATAGATGTCATGTACATGTTCACCTCCATAGTGCAGCAACAGTTCTTTTTGGCGGTTGTCGTCCTGTATGTCTAGTGCCACGAATAAGTTCTCTAGACGTTTCAGCCACTTTTCCCATCTTGTAGCCGCATTAGGTTTGTCGGCCTCATAGTCAAAGGATGGAAATGAGGATAGGTAGTTTGCCATCTCGAAGGTAGGACCGGTACGTAATGTTATCAAGATGTACTCACCAGTACGCTGCGGTAATGTTGTGGATGGAGAACTGTAACGTGTGTATCACACCACTCAAATATCATGTTCGCATCGCTGTGTTCACAAAATATCCACTGACAATAGCGTACAATGTTCCTTGTTTCTTGGTTTATCCTCGCCGCCAGTGTATTGTGACGAAACAGTGGTAGACTGATATGTAAGTTTAGGGCTCTGATCACGCATGCGCTGGCAGCACGCATTGCTGATGGTGAACGTTGCTAGTATTCTGGTGCTGAGTGCTGATGGTGAACTTTCTAGTATTCTTGTTGCTGTGCTGACACATTGTGTGGTTGCGAAGCGAGCTGCGGGTGGGAATCAACCAAGTCTCAGCAGACGTGATCAGTGAGGTTCGTTGTAGATTATTACAATTTTAGGCAGATTTTAGGACTGTTTGGGGTAGGATTGTTTTGGGAACGTGAGTGAGCGTGAGTTTTGGACCTATTATTGGGAAGGCTGAGAAGCATAGGAGGGTTGAGGATTACATGCTGTTTGTTGTACACCTCTGGTGGGATTGACGGCTGGATTGTGGTCCTATTACCTTTGTGCTTGCTAACCCGGTGAGGTTCAATGGTTGTAGCGCTCTGGGTTCCTGTGAGGGTTATGGTAATCCTCGGGTGTAATCAACCCTGTTAGATAATCTGTTACCGACATTTCACTTGATTGTGGTTAATATTATAACCTGTTGTGAGGTATACCTGTTGCAGGGCTAAGCTGGCGGTGTGCTAGCCTAGTTGAGGTATACTGGTTTTAAGATTCGGGTGAGGTTTACCATGAGGTTATTCTCACTGAGGTATATTGTGAGGATTGTGTATATAAAGTTATTGAATTGTATTTAAAGAAGGCAACGAGGTGAGGTTTAGCCTTATTTTTGCCATTGTAATTTAATACAAGACTTTATAAAAGAATTATTGATCAGAATAAACCATTTGATTAATGTCTTTGGTAACACTGTATCCTTGTGAGGTTTATTGAGGTTACTGGTAATTGCTCTAATTCCATTGACGTATAATCATTCCCTAGGCGGTGGTACATTTTCACCAAAACAAACTGCCCCTTGGCTTAGTCCGCCGTTCGTTAATTATCCCCCCTTGTGTTCGGGTAGCCGCTCACCCGTGCGCAAGATTAATAAATATTTTTGTTGGATAATAGGCACTGGTCGGTGTCCCTGGTTCATAAGATCAGTCTCTTGGGTTTCCCCCAGCGTCGAATAAAATGCCACAAATGGTGTCAGAAGTGGGATGCTTAGGTTTGATTTTCCTTTGATCGTTTAGAGCAATTTTACCTTGTAATTAAAGCAGTATTTTAAGGTTAAGATTCTGTGGTAAACCTCAGGGAGGTTTATTGGTTTTGTGCTTAGTGCATTGCTCTGAGGTTGGCTCCAGCGATAAAGAATTTGTTTTAATTCTTGTTCATCTTGAGGGTTGCTGGTGCACCTCATTGAGGTTCACTTATACGTGTAATTTAATAAGGTCACACTGTGGTATGCTGACCTGGTTAATTATTGCATTCCTTGTTTTATTGTTGGCTGTAGCTTTAATTGGTGTGTGGATTCTGTTGAAGAATCGATCAGAGTTGCACTCCTTGCGTTTTGCCGCAAGGGAGCAAATTTCGATTCTTTTGGGAATTCGCAGAGTGGTAGATAGAACGCACTTTGTAGAAACACCACTATTGCCAAGTGGCCAGTGGCCAAGTTTACAGAGTCTTGCACGCTCTGAGGTTCCTAGTGAATAAGAGACCTCGGTATGAGTGGAAAGAGGGAACCAAATAGTGTCACCTCTAAGAGTGAGGATGAACAGGGTTCTTTCCATGTGGAACTGTGTCACTCCAGAATGGAGGTGCAGTGGTTAAAGTGGGAGAAAGAGCGTCTTGCCGCCGAACTAGAGGCCACGAGGCGAAAGATTCAGCTAAAGGGCACAGATGAGGTTTACCTTAAAAGTAGGGATAATCCTCAGTGTGAGGCTGACTCAGAAGTTTTTTTTAAGTTGCCAGAGGATACCTCGGGGTATGCCTCATTAAAGGCACGACAGGTTTCGAGTGTTGGTATGTCACCAGCATTGGTTCAAAGGGGGAAAGGCGCATGGGGAGTACAACTCATGAGAGGTCCATCCCCTTTCCTGTGCGCCATTCCCATACAAACCCTTTTCTGAACACTGAGGTTGACCCGGCAAGTGAACGAGGTTTACAGTGAGGTTTTGAGCTTCTTGACTCATCCTACTGTAGAGAAAGGATGCCGAGAGGACAGCGAGGTGGGTAAACCTCATGCTGGTCCTTGGCCACTTAAAAGAGAGGCAAGGTTGGTCGGTGATGAGGTTTCCAATAAACCTCATGAAGAAAGGCCTCGCCGCCCTACGATCACCCCAGACAAGGGTAAGGTTCTGTGGACCGATTATCACAGACATTTTGAGGCCTGTAAAAAGGTTAATCAGTGGAGCGAGGAGCAAGCAGCCGAATTTTTGGCTGCAAGCCTCCAGGGCGATGCGCTCCGGATCCTTGGTGATGGATCAAAGAAGAAGTCCACTTATAGTGAACTAGTGAAGTTGTTGGAACGGAGATTTGGCCCTAGCCACCAGGCTGAAAATTATTTGGTTGAGCTACGACACCATAGACAAGGTGCGAAAGAAACTCTTCAAGAGTTAGGTCAGGCAGTCTGAGACTTGACCGTGAAGGCCTATCCAGAACTTTCCGAAGAGGCACAAGAGCGCCTTGGGAAGAACCATTTCATTGATGCAGCTGACAGCCAGGCTGTCAGAGAGGGCATATATTGTGCTCGCCCGAAGACATTGGACGAGGCAATACAGGTCGCCTGAGAGACTGAAAGTGTAGAGAAAGTTGAAAGCGAAAGGAGGGCCGAGAAGAGGCCCGCAAAGTTTGCGAGGGCCGTGGATTCTTGCACAGAGCAGCGTCTCCAGAAGCTGGAGGGCGATGCTGGAGAGCAAATTCGAAAATTGGACATGGTAGTAGAGTTACTATTGGTACTGTCCAAAAAGAGCCCTGAGTGGAGAAGTAACTTGGGTACAAAGCCCGAGGGGGGAAACCTCGTGGCGTGAGGTGTTTCATTTTGTGGAGAGGTTGGCCATTTCCTACGGGAATGTACTCAACCTCGGAAAAATTGGCGTCAGGGAAACGGCAACCAGCCGACTGGGGGGCCCACGGGCAGGCTGGATGGTCCCAAGGGTCCAAACGTAGACGAGCTCCAGAAGAAGATGGAGCCAACAAGAGGCGAGGAACAGAGAATGGGGAGCCAATAGTTGCTCAGCCTATTTCTGTTCTCCAGCCTAGATTTGGCCTGTTTGTTGATGGGGTTGTGCGAGGTACAAAATGTCGGTTCTTGGTTGATTCTGGGTCGACTGAAACACTTATTAGCCGTTCAGTCTATCATGAAATTGCCAAAGAACGGAGACCCGTGTTGGAAACGGATGTGACCAACATTCAACAGGTTGATGGCAGTCCATTGTCTGTGATGGGCATTGCCTGGGTTGATGTGCAGGTCGGTAAAACAACCTACCCGGTCAAAGCAATTTTTGCAGATATGAAGTATGCTGGCATACTAGGCATGAATTTCTTGTTGCCGACTTATGGGAACTTAGATTTCCGGAGCCTAGAACTGTGGCTGAATGGGGAACGGATAAAATGCAAAAGTAACACAGGTGAGCCATTCATTGGTAGGGTGTTGGTTGCCGAAACCACCGAAATTCCGTCAGGTTATGAGGCTGTCGTGCCTGGTACTATAGCGAGTATGTGTAAGGCATTAGAGCAGCCTGCGATGATTGAGCCGGTGGAAGGTGGAGGCGAGTTGGCTCAGCGAGGTTTAGTTCTGGCCAGATCGCTAGTAGGACCTCAGGCTGAGGTTTTCCCATTACGCATCCTCAATCCCAGTGGTGAGATGCGAGTGATATGAAAGGGAACTACTGTTGGTACGATTTCAGCAGTTGAGGTAGACTCAGTAATTCTGCCTGGACATGGTGATGCTGGTGGGGTTGAAGTAAACCTCCCAGAGCACTTGCGTGATTTATATGAGAGGAGCAAGGTTTACCTCAGTGAGGAATACCATCCTGAGGTGGAGTCTTGTTTAACAGATTTTCAAGATGTATTTTCTACTGGTGAACATGACATAGGGAGAACCAATGTGGTTGAACACCGCATCGATACTGGTGAGGCAAGGCCTGTTAAAGAGAGGCCAAGGCGCCACCCCTTGTGTAACCAAGAAGAAATAATGAGACAAGTTGAGGAACTTAAGCAGCCAAGGGCGCAACCACTGGGGGGGTCGGGGGGTCACGACCCCCCCCTACTTTTATGTGGACCTCCCCAACTTCTGGAAGACCTTATTTTCTGGGGAGGTCCAAAATAGTCCGATAAGCGTTTATTATCGTGAAACATCCATATTTCACAGGTGAAAGTTAAAATAAATAAAAAACCCAGGTGGTCAAGTGAATCATGCTAACTGTGTCACACAGTTAGCACAGTCTGTGTGTAGCTTTACTACTAGCTTAATCTAATTAATAAAACATTTTGGTATTTTATGTATACATGATCCTAGTAATGTCATTCATGACATCACAATTATGCAACACTTCCATCAACACGCTGAAATACGTGATATTGAACCAAGACCCCAGCTGCTAGTGGCGTGCTCGCTTCGCTCGCCCGCAGATCACGTTGCTATTGGCTGCTTGGGACCCCCCAACTTTCAACACGTGGTTGCGCCCTTGTAAGCAGCGAGGGGTGATCGAACCTTCGGATAGCCCCTGGGCTGCTAACGTAGTTCTGGTCAGAAAGAAAGATGGGACAAAGCGATTTTGCATCGATTATCGAGGTTTGAATGCAGTTACCATCAAAGATGCGTACCCGGTCCCTCGGATCGACGAAACGCTTGATGCGCTGTCAGGCGCTCAATGGTTTTCGACGCTTGATCTAGCGTCCGGTTACTGGCAGGTAGCCCTAGATGAGGAGGCCAGTCAGAAATCAACCTTTGTTGTCTGCAACGGCTTGTACCGGTGGAAATGCATGCCCTTTGGCCTCTGCAATGCCCCGGCTACATTTGAGAGGTTGATGGAAAAGGTAATGGGAGGTTTACAGTGGGACATCCTGCTGATTTATCTAGATGATGTCATTGTGTTTGGCAGAACGGTGACTGAGGAGATAGAGCGACTGCGGGTCGTTTTCTCCCGGTTGAGACAGGCCGGTCTGAAGTTGAAGCCGAGTAAATGCTTCTTATTTCAGAGGTCGGTTGGCTATCTGGGACATATTGTGTTGCCCGAAGGAGTGGCTACTGACCCTGAAAAGGTTCGGGCTGTGGCAGATTGGCCAATACCTAAATGTGTCAAGGAAGTTAGAAGTTTTCTGGGGCTCGTTTCCTATTATCGGAAGTTTGTCAAGGGGTTTGCTGAGGTAGCCTCACTGCTACATGCTTTGACTGAAAAGTCACGGGAGTTTCTCTGGACAGATGCCTGTCAAGAGGCGTTCGAGGAACTTAAGCACAGACTGCAAACGGCCCCTGTACTGGCGTACCCCATTCTAGACAGTGACTACATTTTAGACACTGATGCTAGCGGGGATGGAATAGGGGCTGTACTGTCCCAGATCCATGATGGGGAAGAGAAGGTTCTGGCCTATGCTAGCCGTAAACTCAGCAAGGCCGAGAGGAACTATTGTGTTACTCGGCGGGAACTGTTGGCGGTAGTGGTATACCTCAAACAGTTTAAACAGTACTTGTATGGTCGTAAGGTAACTGTTCGAACTGATCATGCTGCTCTTATTAGGTGGTTACTTAACTTCAAGAACCCTGAGGGCCAGCTAGCAAGGTGGCTCGAAGTTATCTCAGAATATGACATGACCATTCAACATAGGCCTGGGCGTAAGCATGGAAATGCTGACGGGTTGTCCCGGAAGGCCTGTAAACAATGTGGCAGTGATACGGACATCGGTAAGGTACCGGAAACCCTTGAGGTATCAGATGGTACTGAGGTTTCTGTGCAACCTGGGGTTATTGAGGTCCCCGAGAAGGTTGTAGCTGACTCTGAATTTCCCGAGGTATTAGTGAGGGGCATTCTTGCTCAGCCAAGTATGCCTATGGAAGCGGTCAGAGAAGCACAACTGAGTGATCCGAATATGAGTTGGATTATCAGAGCAAAGGAGGAGTCGAGCAGTCGGCCCGTTTGGGAAACTGTATCTGACACCTCTACTGTGCACAAAACACTGTGGTCTCTGTGGGATCAGCTTGAAGTGCGAGAAAATGTCCTATGTATACAGTGGGAGTCTGACGACGGGAGCACCGTCCGATGGCTTCTGGTACTGCCAGAAAAGTTCAGGGAGATGGTTCTCAAAGAGCTGCATGGTGGTCGGGCTAGTGGTCATCTGAGCGTTACAAAGACGCTAGCCAAAGTAAAACTGAGGTATTACTGGCCAGGCATGACTGCCGACGTGAGGTCGTTTTTCAGGCGTTGTGAAATGTGTGGGAGGAAGAAGTCACCTCCTAAGAAGAGAGTCTCTCCATTGCAACAGTACATAGTTGGCGAGCCAATGGAAAGAGTGGCTTTGGACTTGCTGGGGCGAAGTGACAGTGGCAACGTGTGGGTCATGGTAGTGGGTGACTACTGTTCCAAATGGATGGAGGCATACCCTCTTCCTGATGCCAGGGCTGAAACGGTGGCTAACAAGTTTGTCAGTGAGTTTGTGTGTCGCTCTGGGGTTCCATTGGAATTGCATTCCGACCAAGGGACAAACTTCGAGTCAGCAGTTTTTGCTGAGATGTACGTGTCGTGTCCTGGGCATTTCAAAGACTCGGACAACGGCATACAACCCGAAGTCCGATGGGATGGTGGAACGTTTCAACAAAACGTTGGTAAACATTGTGGCCATGATGATTGAGCCGAAAAGACACCAGAGTGACCGGGATGAGTGTTTACCTAATATGCATCCTTTGCATACAGGTGCACTCCACAGGAGTCGACCGGCGAGTCCCCGAACATGATGATGTTGGGGAGAGAGTTGAGGTTGCCGGTGGATTTGGTCGAGGGCAAAGTTCAGACAGATTTCGCAGAGAGGTTGAGGCGCAATCTGCAAGAGGCCCATGGCAGAGCCAGGGAGTGCCTCAGGCGCAGTGCGAAACGACAAAAGCGGAATTACGACCGCAAAGTACATGGTGAAGGGTTGAAAGAAGGCCAGTTTGCCTGGCTGTTCAACAAATTGAAGAAGAAAGGGAGGTCCCCGAAGTTGCAGCTTCGCTGGGAAGGACCTTATTTGGTGGTCAAGAGACTATCTGATGTAACTTACAGAATTCAGCTGAAGCGAGGAAGTAAGGCTTTCGTGGTCCATGGAGATAGACTTAAGCCATATACCGGCGAAATCTTACAACCGTGGAAGTATCAGCCTGAGGGGATTATAGAAATCCCATTGGCTGAGGCACCAGTTGAGGTACAGGAATCGATCCGCGGTGATGAAGAGAAAGTGTGCGAAGAATTAGCTGTGAGGGAGGAGCCTCTTGAGGTTTCTGGAACTGGTTCAAGTAGAAATGAGGGTGAGGTAGATATTTCAAGGGAAGTCCCCCAGAGGTATCCCCAGAGGGAACGCAGGCTCCCTGTGAGATACCGTTAAACCTTGTAAACATTGTAAATAATGATGTTGGGAGTTCCTTGAGATTGCTAACTGGAAGTTGGCTTGTTTTATTTTCTTGATGCAGGAAAATGACGCTTACGTGCTATGAGTGTAAAGGCACCTTCACGTCGAAGCAGGGTCTGTGGCGCTATCTGAAGATCGCCCACGGGCCACCCCTATTCCTGCATTGTGGGCACTGCAGTTACCGGGACAGGCGACGGGATAATTTCAAGCGCCACTACAAGTGCTGTCATCAAGACCACCTCGCAGAGTACAGCACCATCCGACAGAAAGTTGATGAGAACCGTGAAGGGGGCATCAGGATGCCCGTCTCCATCAATAGGAACGTGCTGGTTGGGAGGTTGGCTCGTGAGTCAGCAGTGAAGTCGCCAGTCCCGGCGGCGGCAAGTAAAGCTCCAGCGGAAGTCCCGACCCACAAACTCCTACCAGAGAGGCTGTTCTCAGCTTGTCACCGACGCCCATCTCGCCCCTGGTTGCTCGGTTGTCCCCGATCGTCAAGCTGACTGGAAAGGCGTGGTCAATGCTGGACCTCATGAAGAAGCCGGTGAGCCCCAGCCGCGACTCGTCCACTCCAGACTCTATGCCACCCCAGACTCGATGCCACCGTTGAGTCCAGTTACTGTGGCGAGTGATGAACAAGCAGGCACCGATGATGAGGCCACCGAAGAGCCACCTGCCAAGCGAATGAAGATGGCGACTGTGGAGGAGAAAGTCTTCAGAAACATCTACCTTGACGGGAAGTTAGTCCATCAGGAAAACACCCAACGAGCCGTCCTGAAGCCGGTGGACGCAAGTCTATACAGCTTGGACGCTTGAGGTATCCACCACTTTTGGGAGGCATACTACTACCATTTTGTTTTATTTTGTATTTTATGACTGTGAAATCAGTGTAATTTTCGATGATCATTGTTAATTCTGCAGAGACATATTACCCTCTGAGGCTGAGTAAGGTTTTCACAATTTTTGTAAAATGATATTTTTCTCGTGTTACATGAAAGTTTTATAACCTTTTATATCTTTTTGTTTTCTGTAAGTTAAAACCAAAGACTTTGTGTTTAAAGAAATGCTTAAGCTACCTCATGAAGAGGGCATGAGGTTTATTTACAGATTGTATAATGAAAATAATGTACAAATGTAGATAAAGGTGATGTTGTGAGGTTTAGGTGAACCTCATCAGACATTAGGTTTATTTGATGTTGCTAAAAGTATGTGAGGTTAAAGTAAACCTCGATGATTTAACTTGTATAAATAGTGTGTGAACCTCACATGCAGTGAGGATTATTGGAGATTGTATAAAGTTTAAGTAAACACCACTGTTTTTTAGGATTTTTACAGCTGTTTGGCCTGGGACGGACCAAGCTTAGCTGGGGCCTGTGTGACGAAACAGTGGTAGACTGATATGTAAGTTTAGGGCTCTGATCACGCATGCTCTGGCAGCGCACAGCACGCATTGCGTGGGGTCCTGTGTTAGAGAGTCGCGTGATCACGTTTCGCGGGCATTCTGTTGCTGAGTGCTGATGGTGAACGTTGCTAGTATTCTGTTACTGAGTGCTGATGGTGAACGTTGCTAGTATTCTGGTGCTGAGTGCGGATGGTGAACGTTCTAGTATTCTTGTTGCTGTGCTGACACATTGTGTGGTTGCGAAGCGAGCTACGGGTGGGAATCAACCAAGTCTCAGCAGACGTGATCAGTGAGGTTCGTTGTAGATTATTACAATTAGGCAGATTTTAGGACTGTTTGGGGTAGGATTGTTTTGGAAGCGTGAGTTTTGGACCTATTATTGGGAAGGCTGAGAAGCATAGGAGGGTTGAGGATTACATGCTGTTTGTTGTACACCTCTGGTGGGATTGACAGCTGGATTGTGGTCCTATTACCTTTGTGCTTGCTAACCCGGTGAGGTTCACTGGTTGTAGCGCTCTGGGTTCCTGTGAGGGTTAATTGTGGTTAATATTGTAACCTGTGACGGTGGTGGCGGTGTGCTAGCCTAGTTGAGGTATACTGGTTTTAAGATTCGTGGTGAGGTTTAACACGAGGTTATTCTCACTGAGGTATATTGTGAGGATTGTGTATATAAAGTTATTGAATTGTATTTAAAGAAGGCAACGAGGTGAGTTTTAGCCTTATTTTTGCCATTGTAATTTTACAATACAAGACTTAATAAAAGAATTATTGATCAGAATAAACCATTTGATTACTGTCTTTGGTAACAATGTATCCTTGTGAGGTTTATTGAGGTTACTGGTAATTGCTCTAATTCCATTTCCACCAAAACGAACTGCCCCTTGGCTTAGTCTGCCATTCGTTAATTATCCCCCCTTGTGTTCGGGTAGCCGCTCACCTGTGCGCAAGGTTAATAAATATTTTTGTTTGATAATAGGCGCTGGTCGGTGTCCCTGGTTCATAAGATCAGTCTCTTGGGTTTCCCCCGGCGTCGAATAAAATGCCACAAATGGTGTCAGAAGTGGGATGCTTAGGTTTGAATTTCCTTTGATCGTTTAGAGCAATTTTACCTTGTAATTAAAGCAGTATTTTAAGGTTAAGATTCTGTGGTAAACCTCAGGGAGGTTGATTGGTTTTGTGCTTAGTGCATTGCTCTGAGGTTGGCTCCAGCGATAAAGAATTTGTTTTAATTCTTGTTCATCTTGAGGGTTGCTGGTGCACCTCATTGAGGTTCACTTATACGTGTAATTTAATAAGGTCACGCTGTGGTATGCTGACCTGGGTAATTATTGCATTCCTTGTTTTATTGTTGGCTGTAGCTTTAATTGGTGTGTGGATTCTGTTGAAGAATCGATCAGAGTTGCACTCCTTGTGTTTTGCCACAAGGGAGCAAATTTCGATTCTTTTGGGAATTCGCAGAGTGGTAGATAGAACGCACTTTGTAGAAACACCACTATCGCCAAGTGGCCAGTGGCCAAGTTTACAGAGTCTTGCACGCTCTGAGTTTCCTAGCGAATAAGAGACCTCGGTATGAGTGGAAAGAGGGAACCAAATAGTGTCGCCTCTAAGAGTGAGGATGAACAGGGTTCTTTCCATGTGGAACTGTTTCCCCCGGCGTCGAATAAAACGCCACAGTATTATCCTTGTATCAATCGTAAAGGATGTAAATCAATAAACGCAAACTGGAGAGCTGTATGTACTGAACGAACTGAGTAACTGTACTTTATTCCAAGTAATACTTTCCATCTGCTTTTTCCCACAATGCCCTTGTGCTCAATGGTGCTACAAATAGTATTGCCCTACACACCGTATCTAAATGGTGATGCAAATAGTATCGGACACTACAATTATTATCATTATTATTATTATTTCGCGTTAGCACAGCATGAAAAGAAAGATCTTGTTTTCCTTTCTGCCGGTTACACCTCGAGTCAAGCTACGTCCCGTAGCCTTAGATCTCGAGTGTCTTTCGCAGAATCCTTGCTGTCCCTAAGAGTGCCGCCTTCTGTAGTAAATCTACTCTAACAGATGTTCCTATCTCCTTGAGATGTTTCTTCAACGTCTTCGGGATTGTACCCAGTGCTCCCACTACCACAGGAATAACCTTGACCTTGACTTGCCACAGCTTGCGGAGTTCTCTCGCTAAATCCTGATATTTCTGTACCTTCTCCTTCTCCTTCGAAGCTACTCTACTATCTCCCGGCACAGCTACATCGATAAGATGACACATCTTCTCATGCTTATCCAAGACAACAACATCCGGCCATCTATGTTCTATAACATGATCTGTCTGGATGTTGAAGTCCCAGAGAATCTTGACATGGTCCGTTTCTTTTACCTTTTCCGGCACATGGTCGTACCACTTCGATTGCACCTTGACACCGTACTTCTTACACAAATCCCAATGAATCACCTTGGCCAACTTGTCGTGTCTGCCTTTGTACTCTGTCTGAGCATGCACATTCTGCACATACAAGAGACATCTGTCTTGTCGATCCTTGCCTTCATCACATTCGTCGGCAGAGACTGGTCTTGCACTGCAGTAATAAGACCCTCGGTTTCTTTCTTTAGTTCTCCTCTCCTCAACCATTCCCAAGTCTTGCTACTTGCCACTTCTTCGGTACATCTCAGGAATCGGCCGTGAAGTGGTTTTTCCTGCCAATCTCGTGTTCTTTCTTCTCTTCTTTGATTCTTATACTGCTTTGGACCTAATTCGTCTGCCTTCATGTATTTCTGCGCAACCTTCAACAACTTTTCCTGAGTACTTCTTACATGACACTGCAAGCTCCTTCTCTCGATGTTAACGCTGTCTGATACACTAAGTAACCCTCTTCCGCCCTCTGACCTCGGTAGATATAGTCTGCTGACATTCGACCGTGGATGTAACATACCATACATCGTCATCACTTTCCTCGTTTTCCTGTCAGCAACATCTAGATCTGCCTTAGTCCACTCGACAATTCCCGCACTGTATCTCATTAGTGACACAACCCAAGTGTTGATCGCCTTTAATCATATTCCCTCCATTTAGCTTGGACTTCAAACACTTCTATACTCTTTCTTAAGCCTCTCTTTTGATTCCTCGTGCAGTACATGATCTGCTTCAAGCACTCCAAGATACTTATAACTTTCTTCTTATAACTTTCTTCTTCACCCAAGTTCTGGTGTTGCCAGCAGCAGGGTGTGGGTTCGAGCCCCGGTCGTGACACTTGTGTCCTTGAGCAAGGTACTTAACCATAATTGCTTCGTCCTTCGGATGGGACGTAAAGCCGTAGGTCCCGTGTTGTATAATGCACGTAAAGTGGATTGTCGTGCGGTCTAGCGCACTGAACTCAAGTTCTGGTGTTGCCAGCAGCAGAGTGTGGGTTCGAGCCCCGGCCGTGACACCTGTGTCCTTGAGCAAGACACTTAACCATAATTGCTTCTCTCCACCCAGGGGTTAAATGGGTACCTGTGAAGGCAGAGATGGTTTGCTCTATATGCGCTAGAAATGGCAGCAATTGAGCTGTATACTCCCCAGGGAGCTGAGATGGTTTCAGGAATGATTTATGAGCCTTATGAGCCTTATGAGCAGGGATAATAATATAATGCGCCTTGAGCGCCACTTAGTTGGTGGATACGTGCGCTATATAAATCTATACATTATTATTATTATTATTAATTGTGTGCCATCTGGTAAAGCAATTCCATCCGAATGTACCCTTTTACCCCTCTTCATGGTCATCGCAGCACATTTCACCAGACCAAACTTCATGCCGATGTCATCGCTGAAGATCCGTACAGTCTGCACCAAGGAATCAATCTCTTTCTCGTTCTTCGCAAACAACTTCAGGTCGTCCATGAAGAGCAGATGATTAATCCTGCATCCATCCTTCGTCATCTCATATCCCGCACTAACCTTCCGCAAAATCATCGTCAAAGGGAACAGCGCCAAAACTAACAACAGCGGAGACAGAGAATCGCCCTGGAAAATACCTCGTCTGATGTTTACCTTACCAAGACATTCATCACTGGCTATCAGATTTGTTCTCCATGTCTTCATGCTCTAACCCAGAAGACATTTCACCGCATCAGCTGCCCCTATCATATCCAAACATTCCATAATCTACCATGTTGTATGCCTTCTTGTAATCTATCCATGCCATGGCCAGATTAGTTTTCATCACCACCACCCCCACCACCCCCACCACCACCACCACCACCACCATCACCACCATCACCATCATCACCATCATCACCATCATCACCATCATCACCATCATCATCACCATCATCACCATCATCACCATCACCACCATCACCACCATCACCACCATCACCACCATCATCATCACCATCACCACCATCATCACCATCATCACCATCATCACCATCACCATCACCATCACCATCACCATCACCATCACCATCACCATCATCACCATCATCACCATCATCACCATCATCATTATTATAATCAATTGTGGCTATTGTTCACCTTAACACTTTATAAAAAAAATTGTTTAATCTAATTGGTATAAATAATAACATTAATTGTTTATTTAAATATTATAACTAACTATGGACACATTACAAATACATCAAAGTAAATATTGAATAATAGAAAATTATTATAAGTATAATTAATATACATTTATATGAGAGAGTGATAGAGTCTACACAAAAGGCATAACATGACTAATTCCACAGAATTTTGCTCAACAATTGTTCTTGCTTAATGTAGTGCCAACCTGGAAGTCCATCAGGGGAAACAAGCTCGAAGAATAGTAGAAAGTGCAGAAAACTGGAACGTAATATTGTGAAGTGAAGAAAACTCACAGAAACTGGAAGATGACACAGACAATGTCGGCTGCCAAACGTGTGCATTAAGCAAAGAATCAGTAGAGGAGAAGCAAGCAAGTAGCAGAAAGGAGGGCAGTCCGATGGCTTGTGGCAGGTCAAAAACCACTGCTACCAAATGTAACACTTTAATAGAGGGGTGCTACCAGATGAAGAAAGTACACTTATAAGAGAGGCTTCTTGGGCTGTATGAATATTTTATTTATTTCTCCGTGGCTATAACAAGAAGTACAAAATCTATTCTTATACTCAAAACTGACTGTAGGGTCACAAAGTTATTGGACTAGCAGTACAGGAGAGAGAGAGAGAGAGAGAGAGAGTCTGAGTGTGATTTCTAATCTAAAGAATATCTATATAATCATAGTAGGGGTATTGTGTTTAGATTATAATTTAGGGGAGGTCGAAGCGGTAATAAAAATTGGTCTAGGGGAAGTCAGTCTTGGAGACAGGGAAATTATTTATGACCCCACTGACCCCACTGACCCTACATGTGGTCAGTGGCCCTAAGTGTAAAATCTACCAGATGTCAGCTTACAGTATTATAAAACAGACGACCAGCAAAAATGCATAGATTTTGTGTGAAAGTTTGCCTGGTAAAAGAAAAGAAAATCTGCTAATCAAATTTGTGCTAAGCTCTAGGAAATTGGCCCCAGCTTACAATACAATACTTTAGCATGGGCATCCCTCATTTTCATTTTATTCTCTGGGGCAAGGTTTATTTAAATTAAAAAAAAAATAAATAAAAAAAATAAAATAACCAAAAAAATTACAATTCCAAACATTTCACCCCAACACCACCAAATATGGTTAGTATGGTACTAAATATATTTCGTCATAAAGCACCACACCCCCAGAGCTTCCAGGGTCTTTAAGCGGGCCATGAACTCCCATCCTTACTGCTTTTGCACAACAACATAAGTTTGCATTAGGTGATATCTTTCAAAATCAGTCAACATGTTACTTCAACACTTACGACCATGCACCTAACACAAAATAAGGTTCAAGAGAGGGCGCTCTCGTCGACCCTGACCCTTCTCCGCACCGTGGCAATGCCCCCAGAGACGGCATCAGAAACTTTAAAGAGCCTTGCATGGTTTGGGGGAAAAAATAAAAAGTTTCTGTCTGAAAGAAGATAAGTTTTCTGAGTTAAAACATGATGAAACCGTGTCCTAGCAATGCGGCGAGTGTCCCAGAGGATTTGGGGCGTCAAAAACTGCGAAAAAATATGGAACGCTTCACGATTTTGCGTGTCATCCTTGCGCAGGGGCCATGCTAATCTTCTCTGTATCGTTCCAATTTTAGTATATGTGCAGCCGAAGCTAGCACGACTAACTAAGTCACACCTCTCTACTATATCTAATTCAGTTTTTGAGGGTACCCCAATCACTGCGGCGATTCATGCAAAAGTGTAGGACCTTTCTACACTGTCTGAAGGCTTTTAAGTCAATTTTGTTTTGCTCAGCTAATCAAATATATAGTCTATATATGAAATCCTTTGAAAAAAATTTCATAATGATCTTTTAAAAGCCTCAAATGCTTAAATTTCTCTTAGGAAATATTAGAAAAACGTCCACATTTTGTGAAAACACTGTGTGTACGGTGCCGTGCACGGCCGGCTGCACAGCTGCTTTGTTATGCATTATTAACCTTTCACCACAAAGGGTGAGTGGGAGGAGTTATAATCATTGAATGAGCTTCATGGGTATGACTCAGAGACTCTTTCATGGTGTGCAGGATGCATGTAGCATGCATCATCAAACACAAAGCTAGCTAGCTGCATTTTAATCAAATTAATGTTATTAAAAAACATTCTGTCTGTTAAAACCAACAACTAGACAGAAATCAAATCTGTACAGACTAATCTGCCTGAGCACAGAGGTGAATTCTGTCATGTGTTGATTAATTGTTTTTTATCTAATGTTTCATTTGGAAGCTCATATTTGGTGGTCTTCCCAAAAATAGTTATCTCAGAGTCAAATCTAATCAAAGTTAATCAAGGTTAATTTGGCATGAGCATGGAATGTTTAGTTTTCAAGAGATAACCAGCCCAGTACCAGATGGTACAGATGAGCAATAACAATGGTCTGTGATTTCTCAGGATTTCAGGATTTGTTTGCAAATCTCCCTTTACCTCAAAATGTTCTTGAATGAGCCTTTAGTGTCCAAACCTCTAGTTTCTTGTTTGTGGGGATGTGGAGAGTCTGTAAATCCTCCAAAATGAAACATCCAGGAGGTTAAGGAGACAACTGTCCTCTAGCTTGGAAACTCAGGCCCACTTTCAGGAGTTTTTACTTTTAGGTAAAACTTGTAGCTTTGCATGGTGAGGATAAGTAAGACTAATTGCGGTGACACCATGTGAAATGCTCAATTGAGTAGTAATTAGTTCTGAAAAGAACTGGAGGTACAACTCGACGTTTCGATCAGTATGCTCTGATCGTCCTCAGGAGAACTCAATTGAGCATTTCACATGGTGTCACCGCAATTAATGTTTTTACTTTTGTCAAATCATACTTTAAAGCGAAGTAAATACTGTTTTGAGTAGTAAGATAAGTTCTACATGGTTGTCACCGCAAACAGTCTTTACTTATCCTTTTTCACCATGCAAAAAAACCTACAAATCTTGCTTTCAAAACTGGTAAAGTGCAGTTATATGAGTACAAGATTTTAACTTGGAATATTTACCACTTTATTAATGCTGTCTCATTGATGGGGAAAAGGACAATTCTGGTGTTGTTCAACAAGTCGTGGCTGTTATGTCGTGCCCTCTTAAGTTGAACGTATGAAGCTATGATGAGTTTCCATCTGGAGGAGTAGCCTTCGTGAGCAGATGTTTTTGGTGCTGTGGTTGTGTTGCACAAACTCATATGCACATTGCCTGTACAAGGTAGCTTTTTGATGGATGAAGCGATGGGACCCCTGCAGATAAGAAAACACTTGAACAAAAACTCAAAAGTAAAAATGAGCTTTGAGATTAATTCAGTTAGTTGGGAATTGGAAGTATTACTCTGTCTACTTGAGGTGGATTAACTTCCTGTGATTTGCATTATTTGGTGGAAATTATTATAATTTGTTAAAAAAGCACACCAAAATCAAATTTTGAAATGGGGGAGGGACGTACTGTCTGCACCACGTATAATTACAACTTTCAACGAAGTTGAGAAATAATGTGTAATTGTACCTCTTCGTTGCCTTGACACCTACTAACATATGGCCAGTTTTATGTTTGCGGCTAAAGCACCCACATTTTGTCACTCTATGTTGGGGCTTGTAGACCCGAGGGTGTTTGTGGAAGTCCAGCAGGGTTTCGTTGCCACCTGGAGATTGCTGGCTGACAAACTCTTTAAGTTGAATGAGAACCTCTGCCAGCTGTTCTACTTTGCCCCAACCATCAGGGATCCCCTGAGTATCAGTAGCTTCCCTCATCACTGTACTCAGTCTCCTGTAAATATACATACATCAAAAGCAAAAAAATGTGAACCATGTGAACTCAAAGGTCATTAAAAATAATAATAATAATAATGTGGACTTATATAGTGCACGTATCCATCAAACTGGTGCTCTTGCAAGGCGCATTATATTATTACCCCTGCTCATTAAGGCTCATAAATCATTCCTGAAACCATCTCAGCTCCCTGGGGAGTATACAGCTCAATTGCTGCCATTACAGCACATATAGGTACTAGATTAAGTAATGCACGTAAAAGAACCCAGAACACTTATCGTGGAAGTGTAAGGGGTTTACCCCGGTGTTTCTGGTTCACATTGCAAGCGATCTTGTTTACAGGTTTCCTCAGGCTTTCGAGCTTACAGTGCTTAAGTGCGCTTTTCTGAGGCATCCCTTGGTTTCATTACCAGAAATGATAAATGAAATGAAATGAAATAGGACTAATCAAACACAACAACCAACTCTGCCCTCACAGGTACCCATTTACCCCTGGGTGGAGAGAAGCAATTATAGTAAAGTGTCTTGCTCAAGGACACAAGCACCATGGTTGCAGTTGGGATTCGAACCTACATTCTGACAACTCAGCCATCAGAACACAAATCCGATGCACTAAACCGCTCGACCATGGCACTCCATAAAAATGCAAGGAGAGGGTAGGGCCAGTACCTTCTCATCTGTTTCCAGATTATAACCAGTGTTTTTTTTTTAAATGGCTGCTCCAAGAGTTTACAATGGTTTGAAATCAAATGAGGATCTTTCCACTGGTTTGTTAAAATGATGAAATGCGCCTCTCAGTAGGCCTATGGTATTTAAAATATTATTCAAGATCATTCATGTGGTTCGTGTCAAAGTAATTATTCAAAATAGTTTACCATGGCCCAATGTCATAGAGCCACTTAGCTGAAAATACTGATTAGCAATACTGAGAACCAGCTAGAAGCATTATACATGAACATTTGGTTGGTATATAATCTGTTTTTGCTAAGCACAAATATTCTGTACTCTGCAAATTTGTGCGCTTAACAAATGGTGAGTTTTGTTTTTTAAATTATCATTCGATTAAGGAGATGAATTTACATTATGTGAGAAATCTAGTTGAAATGGTAACATTAATAAGTTCTTAAGAAGTTTCATTCGTTTAAATTGTAAATAACATTAACTGTTTATTAATTATTATGACTATGGAACACCGTACGTTATGAACCAACTGATGTACCATCACTGGAGTATTTAAGTGAAAACAAATAGACACTTTCTCTGTAGAACTTTAAAAGTTGCGCTCAATGTAGATCACAAATGAATTAGTTACTTAATTAGGGCAGGTATCCATTTTCAAAATTGATTAATTAAGTTTCTTATATTTAGTAGTCATGTAATTAAGTGATTTTATTGTCAAAGTTCCTTTCGTAAAATATTTTGAATAATTATTACTTTGACATGAGCTACATGTTAATTCAACTGCTGTTGCCAAGTACATGTATTCCTCAATTTACCCTAAATGACGCACCTAAGGTTATATAATCAACTGGACAGTAACTTACAAATGAAATTAGCAGTTTGGTGTTTCAGTTAGTTTCAGTGAAGGATTCTCTTGTAAAATGCTGAATTTCAATGCATGATCATATGCGTGGACGTCTTGAGCGCCGTTTTTTGAGACGCACAGAATTGTAGTCATCAAAAAATTGATGTTGGTATAATGACTCACCCCCAAACTGTTAAAGTTTATGGGGGCACAGAAAATGTACCCAAGAAGAAAAACAGTTGAATCATGCTTCATCTTATTCCAGATGGTTGTAAAATTGTTTTTAATCTTGAAAATAAAAATATTATTTTCGATTTTTAAAATAAAATGGTATAATTTGGAGAAGCTCTCAAAACTTTTAATCAATATTCTTGAAAGACCAATCAAATGGAAGGTGGTTAAAATTTTTGCAAAAAGTACTTTAAAACTTTGAAATGTGTAAAAATGCTGTTAACATTTTGTCAAATAAAAGATTTCTTTTCATATCCATGATATTAATGTTTCATTTTCTCAATAATTTTCCACTACCGTCGAAATAAACACAAACGAATTAAGTAACTCTTCGTTTGCTTCTTCTATAAGGAATGTGTCCATTTTGAGGATCAGTATTTCTTTAAAATTAATTGCAAATGCAAAGCATTCATATATTTTGGTTTCCACAGACAACAGCTTGTTAACGGCATAGAACAATAAAATCACAGATGTTCGTAAAAAAAAATTGAGGTCATGTAAATCTCTTACTATTTGTATCTAGTAAAATCGGTGGTTAAACAACTTTTTCCACTTTCACAAGCACTAACTTTCCAGTAAATCATACAATTTCACTATAATTTTTATTTCTGTAACAAGCACGACTTAGATAAGTTTATGCAACCAGTAATACGCCATAATTTTGTAAGTTTTCCGAGAAATGCTAAGCCAAAAGTAGGTGCGTCATTTCACGAGTGCGGCGAATTACGTACATGGACGATACATTGTACCTGAGCTGCCTGCGCTGCCTGATGGCGCTATAGCCTGGGCACACTGCCCGGCCTGAATCAGGTAAAGTTGCCAAACTCAAACTGTGTAAGTGTAGCTGTGTTAAGGTTGATTTTTACAATATTTCAAAATTGAATACTGTGATTTTGGGACACAATTTATTTTAACCGCTTATACTTATAGATCAATACTGTGATAATTTTGGGATGTCTAAAGCAGATTAATAAGTATTTTTTGGCCATAGTCGAAAACACTTTATGTGTAACTGTGTAGGCCTAACTCAACTGTAAACTGTTAATGTATTGTAGGCCTATGTTATTGTTATTGTTAACTTTTGTTTGTATAGGTGTAAGACTAAGAGGATATTCTTTGTTAATAGTCATTTGTTAATACTAATAGTTCTTATATTATCAAGAGCCCTCTATTAAACGTTATACAGCACAGTTATCTCAAACAAGCAGTAAGCACACGTACTGCACTTGGTCATATCAAATAATAATTAATATGCCATCGGTAGAAACTCATTAACGTTGTCGTTAGCCCAGTATTGGGTAAGCTTGGGCGATATTGATTTTTTTTCATCCACGATATATTGGCAAACATATATGTGATGTGATCTGGGAAAACCCTCCACATGGTGAAATTTGTAATTTTTGTGTTTTATACATCAAATTAATCGGGACACTGCATGTGCTCTTTTCAAAACTGTTTTATTCATGATTCTAGAATGTCTATAACTTGAGTTACGCTATTGTAGAGTTCTTTCACATAAGAGCACATGCAGTCCCGATTAATTTGATGTATAAAACACAAACATTACAAATTTCACCATGTGGAGGGTTTTCCCAGATCACATCACATATTGTGATTTACGATGGTATTGTGATTTCTTTTTTCATTCACGCATGATTGCTTAGACTTAGAGCTGATAACCACAGGTATTGCTTTAGATAACCAATGATAACCAATGCCCTAAAGACTGTCCTAACGTTAATTTTTGTTTCCATGGAATTTCTGACTTGACTCACAATGGTGATTTTTTTAAAATTAGGCCTAGGCCCTACGATATATTTTTTTAATCGCGATTTGCTGATATTTTGATTACTTGAAAAGGTTCTCGATATCGTAATCGAATAAAAAAAAGGTATTCGATATTATCGTGTTATTGGAGTGTCGTGGCCGAGCGGTCTAGCGCACCGAACTCAAGTTCTGGTGTTGCCAGCAGCAGGGTGTGAGTTCGAGCCCCGGTCGTGACACTTGTGTCCTTGAGCAAGGTACTTAACCATAATTGCTTCGTCCTTCGGATGGGACGTAAAGCCGTAGGTCCCGTGTGTTGTGTAATGCATGTAAAAAAGAATGCGCCTTGAGCACCACTTAGTTGGTGGATACGTGCGCTATATAAGTCCACACATTATTATTATTATTATTATTGCCCATGCTTACTATTGGGCTATTTTCACGTTAGGCCCCCCAAAAAAGTCTCTGGTTTCTGTCACCTCAGACCGGTTAGTCGGCATTTTAATTTTTTTATTTATTTTTTATTTATTTATTTTTTGCTATGAAACGATGTCCAATTGCAGCCAAAATTGCTGGATTGATTGGAATTCTGCCGTGCTGTGCTTTAAAGGACTTTTTCACATAGGGGTATGAACGTTGGGCATAAAATCCATTATTCTGGGATGGCTCACTTTCATGAAATTTTTGAAATATCTTTTAAATTAAAAAAAATAATGTAATTTTTAATTAAAATTTCACCAATATTACTGATCTCACAATAATGTTAGTGATCTCACAATAATGAACTTTATGCCAAAAGTGTCTGCTTGGGCACCGTTAACCACAACATTTTAGATTGTAATAATGAATGAGCAGATCAAAAGTTTTTTTTTGTACATGTGGGGATAGGGCCAAGTATACGGAGGGAGTCCAGTGTAATTAGCCCTAACGTGAGAATAGGACTAATGAGTTTGTACCGATGCCATCTTATTTGATATGACCAAGTGCGCTACATGTGATTGTTTGAGACGACACTGTGCTGTTTAATGTTAGAAGGTTCTTGATAAGGCAAAAAAAAAAAAAATGTTGAGTTGCCCTCCACCGACCGACCCAAAAGTGCTGAAATCTCGGGTCGGGTTTTTGGGGGTTTTTTTCCCCGTCATTCATAGGCCTATTTATTAATGAAACTTACCAATTTTCTGTGTATAAAGCATAATACGTTTGATTTGTGAAATTTTCCACTTTTTTACCGGTAAATTTACCGGTACCCAAGACTCAATCTACATGTTTTCAAATCGAATGGCCCTCACACATTGTGCACTGGCTCCCCACACTGTACGTGTGTCAACGATTGTGACTCGATCTACACGTTTTCAAATCAAATGGCCCTCACACATTGTGCACTGGCTCCCCGCACTGTACGTGTGTCAACGATTGCGACTCGATCTACACGTTTTCAAATCGAATGGCCACTCACATGTTGCATGTTGAGCATTGCACGCAATATGGATGAATTTGCTGTGTCAATCACAGCGAAAAGTACAACAAAAATGCTTGGGATACTTTTATTCTGAAGCAAAATTCCTTGCTGATAGGTATACAAATGTCTTAATATCATATGTCAACCAATGGGATACATAAAGTTGTTAAGAACAAAAGTGCTAGAAACAAGTGTATGAAATGTTGAAATAAAGTTGTTGAAAGATTATTATAAAGTTGAATGTGTGATGTCTTTTTATTCTTTAGGTACTTGTGCATACTGCTAGATCATTGTCTTTGAAAAACATGGTTTGTGGTTTCAGTTCCAATGCATTTCAATCTTAAAATGACAGTCAAGGAGAAAAATTTAAAATTAAAAAAAAAAATCCCGACCGACCGACCCCTTCAAATATTTTCACTGGAGGGCAACTCAACAATTTTTTTTTTGGCCTAATATAAAAACTACATGTATTAACCCTCCTACACATGGAGGCCACTCCCAACCACTAAATTCTGTTCTTTAGCAACCTTCAGTACATACATGTACAAGCCTGCTGTCCTTTCCAAGTAATCTTACAAAAGCAACTGTGTGCCACCCAAGGCCACTGTAAATGTTTGAACATATTAGTATGGCCTACAATGTATCAATGGGAGACCACTTTACCCTGCAATCTCAGTGGTGTGACAGTGCACAGAAGGTTAACCACAGGAGGCCATTGCCTATTGGCAACAGCTAATGGCTTGTTTCAAAAATTGCACTGATTATAGGAGTGGTGTGACAGTGCACAGAAGGGTAACCATAGGAGGCCACTGGCAACAGCTAATGGCTTGCAGTGGCCTGAATGAGTTGTTTCATAAATTGCACTGATTGTAGGAGGGTTAACAAATGATTTGTACTCTTTACTTTGTTGGTTCCTAATTCCATGCAGATAACAAAAGGCTTAATTTTAGAAGTTTTGTAGGTTTGGAGATTGTGTGAGAGTGGAATATGTGTGCCTGGGTTGGGTGCGCGCATGCGTGTGTGCGTTGGCTGGACATGAGTGTCCCTGATCACGATATCTACTTGATTTTCATTTTTTATTTCACTTGTTTTCATTTGATTCAATAGAAATAGCAAAGTAGAGAGAATGCGTCCTCACCCCTTTTTCCACCCCCCTCACCGCCGAGCTTCACCATGATATGAAACAATATGAATCGGAATGAAATAGAATGACACGAAATGAAACAAAATCAAACGAAATGAAACGAATTGAAACTAAACGAATTGAAACGAAATGAAACAATGCAGGGGATTATGGGTAAACATGTCCTCGGATAAAAAGGGGCATAATGTTCAGTAATTTTTCCCGCAGCACCACAATCTTTAGAAAGGACTACTCTATAAAGCACTATGATGTAGAATAGACTGTGTAAGACTGTTGAAATGAAATGGTAATTAACCCTAACCACCCCATATCCTGCAAAATCCTCCAAGGGGCACTTTTTTTGGAAAAATTCAGCACTGTTGGAAACTGATACTTTCACCTCTTCAAATGGGACAAAATTACTACCTGGCATGAAGTACAGGCCATAAGTGCTGAATATGAAAGATCAACGAAAATGCATGGTGCATTTTGAAGATAAGGGCATGTTTCCAAAAGTGCACTGATGGATTTTGGAGGATTCAGGAAGGTTCCTAGCCAGAATGCTCAGGGGAATAGGGTCAAAGAAGTAGGAATTGAAACTGTTTGGGTGAATATGGAGAATTTGGGATATTTTAATCACAAGGACATCATGTGTATATTTTAAAAGGCATGGGTCACAGTTTATTACTTTTTAAGTAATAACAAACATTATGACCTATGACCTGGCCTAACTCAAGTTTAAATGAACCAATCCCCAGAAAGGAGGTGTCAAATTGAACTATACAAATAGATCTAGCAAACTAGACCATTAAAGATATATTGCCCGTGTTTGGCTCAAGAGGCCCCAAAAATAGAATTTAAAAATCGAACAAATTTTGAAAGATTATATTGAAACGAGCAAATTTGTTTTTATGAAATTCGGATGTCAGAAATTGTATAAAAGCGATATTTAAGATGAGCTTGATTCTGATTGACAGCTGTGCTGACCAATCGGAAGACTGCACACGAGGATTAAAACAGTGGGCCTGCATTTTATTAATTTAAGTTTTTATTTTACTGGTACTAATCCTAGATAGATTTTTTTGTTCAATGTCTCAAATGAAAGCTTATAATTTCCTTAACCCCCCCCCCAAAAAAAAAAAAAATAGCAATTCAGCATTTAAATCTATGTTTTACCATCAAATCAGCCCAAGATGGGGGCGATGCATCTTTAAGTAAATGGATTTTCACTATTGAGACATAAGTAAGCCTAATTGTGGTGACACCATGTGAAATTCTGTCTTCAGGAGAATGATTCTCCTGAAGACGATCAGAGCAAACGTCGTTGTAACCTCCAGTTCTTTTCAGAACTAATTATTACTACTCAATAGAGAATTTTACATGGCGTCACGACAATTAGTCTTAGTTATTCTCTTCACCATGCAAAGCTACAAGTTTTACCTATTGACACATAATGAACCTTCATTGCAAAGTAATGAATGTGTTAAATTAATTGTCATACCTGTGTTTTCCCCAGGTGATCAGATCATAAAGAATAGGCCTACCTCCGGCTGATCAAGGTGACTGCACAGGGAATTATCCTGCAACTGAAGATCCACGTCCTTTTGGATGAGTTATTCTGTTGGCACGAAATATTAATTTTTTAAGACATCATCCTCCCAGTACCAGATAGCACAGACAAGCAATAAAAATGCCTTTAAAGTTGGTATGTTGGTAATATGAGTACGTCATTTTGAGTTGGAATATTTACCACTTTACTGAGGTAGTTTCCTTGATGGGCGAAGGGACAATTCCTGTGTTGTCCAAGAGGTCCTGGCTATTGTGTAGGCGTCTTCTTATTTTATTGTAGGATGTCACGATGAGTTTACATCTGGAGGAGTAGCCTTCTTGAGCAGATGTTTTTGGAGCTGTTTCATGGTGTTTCATACAGATTGCCTGTACCATGCTCCTTTTTGATGGTGAGTGGGATGGGGCCCCTGCCGTGGGCATAATAATAATAATAATGTAGACTTATATGGCGCACGTATCCACCAAACTGGTGCTCAAGGCGCATTATATTATTACCCCTGCTCATCAGGCTCATAAATCATTCCTGAAACCATCTCAGCTCCCTGGGGAGTGTACAGCTCAATTGCTGCCATTACAGCGCATATAGGGCTAATCAAACACAACAACCAACTCTGCCCTCACAGGCACCCATTTACCCCTGGGTGGAGAGAAGCAATTATGGTAAAGTGTCTTGCTCAAGGACACAAGCACCCCGGTCGCGGCTGGGATTCGAACCCACATTCTGACGACTCAGCCATCAGAACACAAATCCGATGCACTAAACTGCTCGACCATGGCACCCCTATCATAATAGTCATGGCATAGTCTAGCAGTAATGATTCAATGAGATCAGTTGTCTGCTGGACTCCCCTGGTACGTTGTCATTAGTGACGACTCTTGCCCCCTTCTTCAGTGCCCTAGCAACTGCTGTACTCCCCTGGTACGCCATCAACAGTGATGAACCGTGGCCCCTTCTTCAGTGCCCCAGCAACTGTTGGACTCTCCTGGTGCGTCGTCGACAGTGACCAGCCGTGTCCCCCTTCTTCAGTGCCCCAGCCACTGCTGGACTCCCCCAGTGCTCCGTCGAAGGTAACTGGCCATGGCCCCCTTCTTCAGTGCCCCAGCAACTGCTGGACTCCCCCGGAGCGCCGTCGAAGGTGACCAGCCATGGCCCCCTTCTTCAGTGCCCCAGCCACTGCTGGACTCCCCCGGTGCGCCGTCGAAGGTGACTGGCCGTGTCCCCCCCTTCTTCAGTGCCCCAGCAACTGCTGGACTCCCCTGGTGTGCCGTCGACATTGACCAACGACTTTGAGAAAGAAAATGTAACTGTACCTCATCGTAGCCTCGACACCTACATGGCCAGTTTTGTATTTGTGACTGAAGCACACACGTTTCGTCACACGATGTTGGGGATTGTAGACCAGCAGCTGTTTATCGTAATCCATCAGGTTGTCACACAGCTTTGTTATTGTTGCTGCCTGGACGTTGGTTACTGACAAACCCTTCAGTTGCATAAGTGCCTCTGCCAGCTGATCAATTCTACCCCAGCCAGGGACCCCCTGAGCAGCAAGAGCTTCGTCACTGTGACCACTCTTCTGTAAGTATAATTATATACATCAAACTCATTATTAAAGTGGGATTCCACCTTTGAGAAAATCTTAAGACTTCTAAATGTTTACATAAAATACTTTAGAAGCATTTTATTGGCCTTCATGTAAACCATGTGAAGTCAAAGGTCATTAAAGGGGCGATATCGTCACGATCAACAGGGCATGGAATCGGAGTGCTAGTTTTAGGTTAACTCAGTGACTGAAAATAATACCTCCACATGATAAGGTCATATTAGCGTTGCTGCTGCATAAACAAGTCAGTAATTTCCAGTCACTGTGTTCATCTTAAACTAGGACACCGATTCCATGCCCTGTTGAAAGTCTGCGCTGATCGTGACGATACTGTCCCTTTAAATATGTAAGGAGGGTGGGGGCCAATACCTCACCTGTTCCCAGATTTTTTAAAAGATGGCTGCTCTAAAGATGGCATTTTGAAATCAAATGAGAATCTTTCAACTGGTTTGCTGCAATGAAATCTACTCAGTATGTTATTTGAAATACACTCACTGGCCATAAGTATTGCAACATTGAAATTCACACCAAAATTCAGTTTGGAGAACTGTGTTACAATAATTTATTTTATTTTATTTACACTACTTAAGACTTCTTGAAAGTGCCTGTGTTTTGAAGTCAATGTTCTTAATACACGATCGATGAAATCGGATTAAATGATCATCTTACCTGTTACTGTAAAGTGCTATTTTGAACATGTTGCAATACTTTTGGCCAGTGAGTGTATTATTCTGAACATTAATAAATAGATCATATTATCGCATTATTGCATAACTGTAAATATACAGCAAATTTTTTGTCAACAACTCATTTTAGGTCAGTGAAGAAAGCTTTGACATTATTGTGTACCTCATCGATGTCCATAGGCTCTTCACTGTCGTCCTCAACATAGTCTTGAGATGGCAGAGGAATAGTCACGCTCGCGTGGACTGGCACTTCAGCAGCATCCTCTGCAACCCAGAAGTCCTCCTCGATGCCCTCATATATGTCTGTATTGATTTCCTGGTCAGTTTGTGTCCCCCTTCTTCAGTGCCCCAGCGACTGCCGGCCTCCCCCGGTGCGCCGTCGACAGTGACCGGCCGTGGCCCCCTTCTTCAGTGCCCCAGCGACTGCCGGCCTCCCCCAGTGCGCCGTCGACAGTGACCGGCCGTGGCCCCCTTCTTCAGTGCCCCAGCGCCTGCCGGACTCCCCTGGTGCGCCGTCGACAGTGACCGGCCGTGGCCCCCTTCTTCAGTGCCCCAGCGACTGCTGGACCTTCAGTTGTTGCCATATCAAGGGGAAGGGGATTGTGCCACCAAGCTGGCCCTTCTTGGCAAATAGGGATTTCCCTATCCACACCTTATCACCTGGGAGTAATGGTGTCTTTCCATCCCTGTGGGAGGCGATTGGCTACAGTCTTCTGTCGACCATACATTTGTATGGTGGTAAATGATACAAAGTGTGAAATAAGCTCTTTAAAGACCTACTTTTACACGATAGCCACAATTGCAAGTGATTGTGTCAGTGTTCGCATGCTTGTTTTATTTTGGACAACATTCAATTTTGCTCATTTCTTTGCTCCATCTTGATCCTTTATTTGGCCTTTGCCCTTTGCCCTATATGCCCAAATTTTCCTGTAGCGAAATCATTAAGTCATCATCACCACTGCTCCCTCGCTAGGCCCATTTTTGGTATATTTGTTACATTCAACTGTGTAATTAAAAGTAACATAGAAGTAATATGTTATAAAGGTGAATTTTCTTCTTTCTTTTTTTTAAAGACAGCGTCTTTCATTGGCGATGGGAGTGGCTT